>JAPDSC010019009.1:5413-18058 GCA_026290005.1 Latrodectus geometricus
ATTGTCAAATTTATTCAAATAAAATAATCCATTTGTATAGATTACACTGTAAAATTATATCATTAAATGTGAAATTTAAGGTAAAATAATAGCGATGCAAAGTTTGATAAAAAAAAATTGTTTAAATCAAGCTTGAATAAAAGTATAGTTTTTAGATTTCACACATTAAAATAAAATTAATATTTATTCTAAACAAGTCTTAAGTTCAAAGTAATTAAATATATTATAGTCCTCTTATAATAACTATAGCTTTATAGACTAGTTTAATCACAAAGCTTTTTTCTATATAAGAATTGATAAAATATTGCTTTTGACTAATCATTAAATGCTATTTTCATATAAATAGTTTAATTCCAGGTCGAAAAATTAAATAATTTTATAATCACTTTGTATAACACAATTCTTTAGGAAATTTAATTCTTTTCGGTTTACATTCTTGATAAATAACCAAATGTTAAACAGTAGAAGGGCAAATTAGTAACCATGTGACTAAACTTTCCTTTTTCCTGAAGCTTATATATTTCTACACTCTTTAAAAATAAAAGAGAAGAAATGAATAAATAAATAAAAATAAGAGGAGGGAAATAGAAGAGGCAAGCGAAGAAATGACATGTACACATATTTTAATCGCCGCAACGAAACGGCTCAATGTATAATTATTACTTGCACTTCGAAGTACACGATGTAACAAAATGACGCCATCCGTTACAATTAGACAGCCAAAGGCGATGGAGATGGGCGATGAAAATGATACCTTATGCGAGAAATGGCGAGGTTTTTGAACGCTTAAAGTCGCTATGAGAAATTACGAACAATGACAGATGAAAAATCATGGGCTAAGGGTGAATTGAATGCATAGTTATATATACAAGAGAGAAAGAAAGATAGCGTATGTGCCTAGAGGCGACGAGGTCATATTACAAGAGGGGTTTTGACTTAAGTAACTACTTTCAAGAGAAGTGAGGGACAATTGATTAGGCTCCACTTGGCAATGAAATGGATGATTATTTGTGTCCCCATGTTGAATCCTAAGTCACTGAAATGGAAATGCGGTGACAAATAGTAAATACAAGCATAATATACGACTGCATTATGTGTCATTCTAAATCAATTAACTAAAACTGCAATAAATATTGCATAAATACATTTCAATATTGCTTTTTCACTGATTAAATGATTCAAGAATAATGATACGAAAAGAAAAATATTGAATATATAAATTATAATAGGAAAAATCTAAATCACAGGAAACCATCTATTAGTTTCTTGTTAGAAAGCAAATATTAAACTTACTGTTATTGTAAATGAAAATTTTCCCTCAACCCTTCAATAATTATGAATTTTTATGCATAAAATGTTGAGAAACCAATTAACCACACTTAATTTGTTTTAACTAATTTTATAAAGATTATATTTGTTGTTATATTTGCATTATATTTATGTATATATGATGTTTATATAAACGAAATACAAATGTTATATATTTACATTGCATTTGTAATTTATTATGTTTATAGTTTTTAAGGAGCATTTAATGAAAGAATTCAGTATAACTTGCACAAATTTTTTATGTAAATATTTTGCCGAGTACTTCAAAATACAAAACTATCGTACATGATTTGTGCAAAAACAATACTATTTATCCCGTTATGCATTCTCATTTCTTGTAGTTATTAGTTTATATAAAAAAAACTGAGACTTACAGTTTATTGTGAATAATATTATTTCACATAAATTCTTCTGTCAAAATGTAAAATTACATAATCATAAATAATTGAATATTTTTTTTTTAAATTTCAAAAAAAGCAAAATATAGACAATTTATTGGTAGCTTGCAAGTGTATATTGCAAAATAATTATCGTAAAAAATGTTATTTGAGATCATTTATTAATATCCAAATTGTTATGTCCCTGCAATATTTCAGTACTAATAATAAATCAAATATTAAATGAAAATATAATACTAAACAGAAATTTATTACTGTTTTTAACATTTTGTTGTAGATTTAAAAAAAGAAAGTTCATTTGTAAAAGGAAAAAAAGAGATGTCAAAAGTTTCATATTAGCTTTTGTTTGATAATAAAAATAAAATAATCAAAATAAAATTAAAGTTTGATGAAGTAATGAAATATTGATTAAAATATTAAATAAAGAGTGGTAAAAATGAAAAGGAAGACAAAGGAAATGAATATCATGTCTAATCAATCGCTTAATAAAATTTGTAAAACCAGTTTCTGTAAAAAAATTTATTTCTTGATTTATCATTTATTTTAAATTCTAACACAAGAGTCTTCTAGAACCAGGAAGAAAAAGATGACTTTATAGAAATTTTTAGTAACGAATTTCATTCGACAATCTTTTTAGCAATTATTGTCACCAGAAAAAGGGAACATTTTTTACACATGATTCATATCTCACAGACAATGGGTTTGATTTTTAAGAATGACAGGCCAAAAAGTTACAGTCCAAACAAGTAAAATGAAGGCTATTTCTTTGGTAATTTGTAAAAGTCCAGTTACAAGTTACCAAAGAGATAGCCTTCATCTTCGATCTTCCAGTGAATATATAAGCAGTAAACGGCTACTTGATTGTAGTATGGTTTGGTTGATGCTCAACAGTGATTTTTTTCACACGAAAAATTGAATGGATGGAACATACGTTTAAAATACACTCTGAGCCCTTGCACACATTCACGCCTAATGTAAGAATCAAACCTATGAACTACTGAAGCGAAAACCAGAGTGCTAACTGTTGCTAGTTTGCCCACGTAACTGAGAAATATTATTTTTATTTTCCTTATATTTATACAGGCTTGGTGAAAAAAGATGCCAAAAATAGATTACTAAATGCACAATGGCTTAATTCTTTTGATGGATAAGAATAAGAATGTGGATTTTTTTTATGGAAAACACATTTAATTATAGTAAATACGAAAAGAAAACTTAAAATCATATATTTATTTGCTATTTAAATGCTTATTTTAAGACTACATATTATTCAATGAGACTCAGAGCTAGTACTCCTCAAAAAAATTTTTAATTCCGCTAAAAACAAAATCTCATCAAATGTAAATGAAAAAGGAATAAGTATTCACATTTTTCTCATTTTGTACATTTTCTTCTTAATTAATTAATTATTAATAATAGTTATTTTTTAGAATATATTTGTGCTCATATTTTTATTGGTCATATTTTTTCAGAAATAAAATGTAAGAAATATGGTTTCAATATTAAAATAAAATGATACGGTATAACAGATGATTATGTTTAAACAAGTTTATAAGCATTCTTGTTAGTTGTTATTTAGTGTAACCTTCCATTTGGGTGTATCAGAGAAAATAATCATGATTTGAATTTCAATTGAATATTAATTGGTATAATCCCAAATAAGATTACAATTGTTATTTATTCAATATTAATAGTTTAATCGTCATTACAATAAAGTTGTTTTGTTGATGATTAAGTTATAAAATTGTATAGTTACATTTAAAAACTAAACACATATTTTGCTTTTGTTTTTAAATAACGTTTATATATATTATTTTATATAATCATTAACAAATCTAGGATTTCCTATTAATACCATAAACTAATATTTATGTGCTTTTATATATTTTTCTCGTGAACTAAATATGGAATTTTTAAGATATTTTGTTATAATTATGCTCATTTAATATTGAATAATTGTTGATAAAGTTTATGCTTGTGGTAAGAGTCCATAAGCATCTTGCAAGAATGCATCAGACTTTAATTTTCCAAAAGAAAAAATTATTTTAGATTTTAAAATAAAATGATTGCTATCTAGTTATTTTGTTATTAATCTTATACTATGATCCAACAAGTTTTTGTTGAATTTTTTTTAGACAAAATTTAAATACCTGAAATTAAAAATGCAAATATAATAAAAGAGATTTTCTATATTTATATAAATATTTTAAATTTATTTGTTATATATTATTTTTAATAAAAATCTTCTTATATTTATGAATTTCTTAAATGACAAGAAAATACATAACACTAATTTTTTTAATATTTATTTTTGATATTGTATGAAAATAAAAAAGCATAAAAAATACGTCTGTTTGTATGTATGATATATGAAATATATGAATATGCATTTATTCCATTTATTATAAATGCTAAATATATTTAGCAATATTAAAATATACTATAAAATGGTTACAGTAGCTATCTAATTTAATTTAAATGAAACCTCTAAATTTAAATTAAAAAAGTGGTATTTTCAATCAGATTAAAGGCTGGAAATTAATGTAATCATTGTCTAAGACACAATATTCTTTTTAGATATGGTATGTTATGAAAAATTAACTGCTTAAATATTTTATGGTTTATAAATCTGGTTACAAATTTTTAACAGCTGCAATTGTACAAAATTAATTCAGCTTTAGTGTTTTTTTTATGTAAGAATTGAGAATTTCATGTGACTATTTTCTTTGTTTCAGAAAGGGGCATGACGATACACCTGGTCCTCCAATTGTACAAACACGGTATGTATATTTTATATTATATATTTTTATTATTTTATATTTTAAATTTCTATAATCAAGGAAAAATATACAACTTTCTGAGATAGATATGGGAAAACTAATTTGGGAAATAAATTGATTTGAAAATAAAATTATACTGGAGGTAAAAATCATAAAATTGTATGAATATTCATTTTATCTTGAAATATTATTAAATTTCAATGCATAGTGCTATAAAATTTCTGGAACTAATCAAATCCCTAATTATATAACTCCTAAGTTCATATTAGTTTTATTATTTACATCTCAATGAGTATAAGATATAGAATATTTTTATTTATATACCTTTTAAATAAAATCTATAAAAACATTTTATAACAATTTAGTAAACAAAAGTTATATGATTGTAATATTTGTTTATTTATGGCAGTTATATAGTTTTCCGGAATGCGATTGGGTATATTTTATCACCAAAAGGACTGAATCTCGCATTTTCGTGTAAACCATGTTTCTAGGAAAATAGTTTTATCACATATCATTGCTGTACGATCTTAAGAATCATCATCAATAAAAGTTTTAATACTGAGTTAAAATTACGTTTAAGTACGTTTTAAGGGGCTTATGTTTCAAATGGGTTTTTAAAGCCACTTTTTAAAAAAAAAAATATTTTTGTAATTTTAGAGCTTGGCGCAGATGCAGACAGTTAAATTTGAAATCATAAAACCGTAAACAAATGAAAAAATTCAAAGTTCAGGGGGGAAAAACATGAAATACCTTTTTTAAAAATAATTATATAATAATTTTAAAACGTTCTTTATATTTTTAAAATTTATTTCGAATATCTCTCAAGTCACCTAGAGAAAATGACTTATTTTTCCAACAAATACAGTTCGATTTTCTACTAATTACATCCACAAGAGCTCACTATACAACCAACGAAACAATTAGCTTCTTTTTGTTCCAATGTGTATAACTCATCCGCCACAAAAGTATGTAAACAAAAGAACCAAATATATGTAGCAGGGTGAACTTAATTAGTCTGGAGTCGACGAATCATTACAAACTTTTACCACACACACGAAGTTGCAACTTGTTCGAGAAAAGAAATCATCAATCTTTTCGCGAAAATAAAACGTTTCATTATGTGAGGAACTTCAAGGATAAAAGATTTGTAAGTCAGGTGATAATTCACATTTGGCCATATATTTTTAAAAAAACCGTCTCTTTCGGTTTTCGATAATAAGAAAAATAAAACTTTCACAAAACCAAATGGCCTTCGAAATGATATCGGCTTGTTTACTCACATATTTTACAGGCTTAGTCCAAAAAATTTTTTTCCTCTCGTGTTTTTGTCAAAAGGCATACCTGATATTTTGATTTATTTTTTGCTTGAACTATTTGATTTTTCTTACTATTCCAAACGGCTGGTTAGTGTATAATTAGTTAATATAAATTGCCTTGTCAAAAAATGAACTAATCTTATTGAAGGAAATGATATCTTAGTAAATTGGTCTCTTTAATTGCTTGTTCTCTTAAATATATAAAATAACGATAAGTGTGTGTTTATTTTCTAAAGATACGCATTATAATGTAATTCATAGTCACAAATAAATGATAATTTTATTTATATATTTAACTGCTGAATATGTATACAATTTTGCTAATTCTTAGTCTTTATAATGTTAACTATATGATAATGAGTCTCCAAATCGTCAAATCTAACTACTTTCCGAATAATTAATTCTTTCTGGGAGTCGTATGTAATATTCATTTACGATCCTTCTCAAAAATGTAACATGATAAATAATTAGTTAAAATGTCTCCATAAAAAATATTAAATTGAGAAACTGATTTAAATATAGTTGAATTCGTTTTGTAATTTGAATTGCTTAGTTAGACTTAAGATATTTTGGTTATGAATGCAACTGAATTATGTAAAGTATGTTTGCTACAAAAAAATTATTTACTCAGTAATTTATTAAAATATTAAAATTAAGTTTTTAGTAAAAGTCTTAAAATTGGCATAATTTGTTTAAAATCGCATTACGTTGGAAATAATAAAACTATTTTTCAGCTAGCTGTTTTAAATTCTTAATATAGTTGTGGATTTTTAAAGAAAATGAAAAAATTAATTCTTTTATATATACTATATATATATATATATATATATATATATATATATATATATATATATATATATATATATTATTTACTTTTTCTACTGAAACACTTGCCACAGTAGCTACAGTTCTCAATACATAAAATGTTGAGAACAAAATGTAACTCTTATATAAATTTGTTTTTAAAGAAAATGCAGTTTTTGAAGCCAAAATGATAAAATCAAAAGTACGTAAAATGAAATATTCATTCTCTAAAACAAATGATAACTATGTACAATAATAAATAAGGATTTTATATACATGAAATATCACTCAGTGTACACAAGTGTTCTTAAAAAAAATAATTGAACATCGCCATCAAAATTTTGTATGAACAGGATATGCGAAGACCTTGTTCATCTTCCATTATTGATGACTTAAATAATTTTGGGGTAAATGCGGAAAAAAAAACCCTATGTAGGTTACTAAATTTCGTTTCGCGCGAGAATTTCTCAAAACAGAGTATTTGAGTTTTTAGGTAAATATATCTCTGTATTTAAAAACAAAAATTTCAAGCTGCAACTAGTCACTCTTGTAAATCAATTCTTGATTCACATAAAAATATTAAAAATGATGATGTGAACCTTTAAAATTTGCTTAAATATGTTGCATAGATATAAAATATTATCTTTTATTATTAAGATGCTTATTTAAGATGTTATGAACGTTGTTACTTGAAATTTCTTGACAACACAGAAAACTTGTGTAAGAACTTTCACGTTCTACCAATCGAATATTTTTCCTTATTCTTATCGACTTGATTGTAGGAATCCAACCTGGCATTAAATCGATCATATTTTTAATTTATTCAAGGATATTTGCTAATTCCAAGTACTGACGATGTCATTTTGTGGACTTGTGACGTTTCTAGGTTTCTTATTACATATAAGCTTATCGACTTGTCACAACAACAGACACGTATCCCATGTAATTCTTGTCTCTTTTTAGGTCAAATGACCCTGTTATTGATAGTTTACACAGATGATCCATTATACTTGGAAGGAATTCCATATGATAATGAAAAAAAATATACAATAAAAAAACACAATGCTTTTAATTATGTGACAGTGAATAATGTGCTCTTAAAAATAAAAATCTGGTATCTGCGAAAAAAAAGTTGAATATACATAGATGTAAATGTTTTTACATATGAAAAAATAGACATAAACATGTCTGTTAAATAATAATATCATAAGAAATGTAAGATGAGCTAATGAGAATTTTTTTCAAATGACATTTTATCAGTCAGAAATTGTTATTAGCATTACGTGAATGAATGCCACTTTTTTGTGCTTACATCTTAGCGTTACACATCAATAAAAATAATATAAGATTTTATGAAATGTATATTTTTTAGTATTTACATTGCCATAGTAAAATGCAATACTAAAGATCGTGAGATATTTTAGCATTCATAAAATTTGCGATATCGATACTTTTTTCATTATCAATACCTTAATTTAGTGAAGTTTGAAGAAATGAAACTTTATAAAAGGAAATTTAATTTCCTATTATACAAAATAAACAACATATATTTTAGAAATTTGTGTGCTCATAAATTAAAAATGGAATACTAAATAACACTTAAAAATCTGTTATTTCTTAGATTAATTAGTTGTCGGAGTAAAATTTACAAATTGAAACACTGGAGCTTTAACTTTTGTTTTAATTTTTTATAACTAAATCCTATAAAATTAGAAATAATAATTTAAAATTAAAAGTTTTATAGATGGTATGAAAACAATATATAAAATAATTAAAATTTATATCTGTATTTAACAAATGAAAATACTTTTAATTCTCTCTTAAGTTTTGGGAACATATTTCATATTCTGTATTTTAAAATCTGTTTTTCTTTTAAAATCTGCATTACAAAATTTAAAATGGACATATAACAAAATTTTCCATTAAATTTGCTAATTCCAAAAATTGGTTGCACTGTAGACTATTATCAAAATCAATTAATGCTTTTAATTTTTTTTAAAACAAATTATGACTGCCTTTAAAAATATGCTAGAATTCTTCGATTTTAAAATCAATGAATGAAAATAATTCGTTGCAAAATATAAGCCATGAATAAAATGTGGGATTTTTTTTTTAAACTAAATTCCACTTAAAATTAATTTATGATATTTCTAATTTCTATGTAGCATATTATAAGTAATTTGTGCTTTTATGTTCATAAGTATATTTTTTATCTAAAATTCACAACTCTTAAATATTTTCATTCAAGAATAAATAATATACTGTTTATGTTATTTTTAAAAAAAGTATTTAATGTTCGTAAGAGAATTAAAATATTTTAAAAGTTTCTATACTGGATTAAGATTTGATAAAATTTGTTATTTATAAGAAATGATCCATAAAATACGAAAAATCCAGATCTATAATTTTTCGATGCTTTAAGAACTCATTCAGGAAATAATGATCAGATGGGGCTAAGATTTTTCTAATCTAGATTTTGCTAAATTTTTAAATCGTTAAATACCTCTAATTTTTATTGTTGGCCAATAAAATTAGGTTGATACTTAGTTTAGTGTTCTCGACACCATTCTACTGAAAAGACGTTATGCCTTCGAAATATGTTAAAGCCTCCAAACACATTAGTCTTTAATTGTGTTAAGTAAAATAAAACGGGATTGATTATTTTTTATTAATCAATCATGAATGGAAATATGTTATGGCCTTCCAAACTATTATTTATATTATTGCATTCACTAAAAATATAAATTATTGAAAAAGCCTAAATTTTTTCTAAAAATATTCAGCATGGGACAAATTGACCCGTCACCCATAACAAGGTAGGAAATTGCTACTCATTTTAGCGTTACCCGGTGGCACCTGTGAAACAGGTCATGGAACTACGAGTAGCATTGCCCACGTAACACCACCACAAACCTGTTTATAGGGCAGCCACATTCATCCATCATCTGTACAGAAAAAAGGACAAAGATACAGAGAGAGAGAGAGGAAACATCCATGCTTAAACTGGGATTCGAACCCGGGACCAACAGCCTAGAAGTCAGGAACGCTAATTATTCAGCCATTGGCCGGCTCTTTCAAAGTTAAATAACTATATCATACAATGATGTAAGTATCAATTTTACAATATCCTGAGAAAGGAATACCGAGTAAAGTTATGATTAAAATGATTCTTTCAGATCATCGATTATAAAATTATTGGGTTGACTGGAAAGTTCGTGCCGTTTTTCGGTAGGTAGAAAAAGATGCCTGACTGAATATATCACAATAATTGAAAACAAATGACATGTGTACATATTCTACAGAGATAGCTTCAGCCATATTTGGAAAAAAAGTTTGGTTATGATTCGTTAATGTCAATCAGTTATGTACGCCTTAGAATAGGATATCACATAAAGTGCATTATAGGCATTTAATGCTTTTCTTTTTCCGAAAGGACAAAATGTCACAGAAGCAGCAAATAAGATATGCGCAGTTTATGGTGAGTATGCTGGATGAAGGATTTCCCTTAATGGGAAAAATTTAGACTCTTTGGTTGAGATCAAAACCCATTTGGACAAATGTTTTGCCGAGAAATCTGAGAGGTTCTGGCGAAAGATGGAGAAAAGAAGGTTGTGGAGCAGAATGGTACCTACATAATTTGACAAATGTATATCAATATTTCATTGAGCTGCATTTCAATTGTCCTAAAATATCAGTACGAATTTTCCGGACAACCTAAGACAAATAGAATCGCTAATGAAGCACCAAAAAAACCTTCTTCCAAGAAATCTCATGTGGGACATTGAATGAAAATTGTTATATAAAATAAAGGAGACATTCTCACGAGACAATAAAAAACAAAGATCTTTGAAACGCGTGTATTATTGCGATTATATGATACGAAGATAGATGTAAAAGTTTAATACCAAATTTTCGCATAATATTTTAGTACACTGTGTTTTGTGCATTTTAATTTCTCATATTCAGAAAATCTGGTCAGTTGATTTGAATTATTATTATCAATAGAGAAATTTGTCAGATTATGCTTGTTGGTACTAGTTTGAAATTTAGTTAATGTAGTTAATGATAATACTAACACAAAATGTTTATTAACTATAAGCCATAGATAAATATCCCGGTTGGTATCTAATCAGACTCATGAAAGTGATGGAAACAAACAAGATCTTACAGACATTCAACTTCGCATAAAATTTCTCAACATTATGGTCTCTAATTCAATCAAAAAATGTTAAAAATCAGATTACTTGCTTAACCAATAGAACATTGGAAGTCATAAACCATAAGCAGTACAAGTAAGAAAGTAGATCTTTCAAAAAGCATTGCCCAAAAACTTTTCTTTCTTCAAACTTTAAGAATCCCAGTTTAAATAAGCAATAAAAGTAATGATAGGCAAAAATATTCCGAATAATTTTCAACACATTTAGAGCAAACTGTAAATTTATGAGTAGAGCTATGTTTACTGGGCATTTAAATTTAACATTATCTATAAAACTGACTGTAAAAAATAAATCATACTTGGTTGTCTTCCCTTGTTTAAATTTTTCATATTAAATTTCAAATATATACATAATCTATCTTCAAGAATATTTATTACTTAGTTTGTGATGAATTATGATTGAATACATAAGTTTGAAAATTTTTATCCTAGAATTATAATTTATATTCTAGATGACTCCATTTTTCCAAAAAAGAAAAAAAAAAGTAAAAGAAACGGAAAAAAAACGGGTTAATGAGGATGAGGAAGAAAAATCTCTTTAACACCTTTTCGGTTATTTTTTTTTTCTTTCCAAACAGCCATTCTACACCTCAACTCTACTTTTCACAAAGAAAGGGCTCACATAGTTTATGTGCAAAGTTTATTTTTTATGGTTTGTCTATGTTCTGTCAGCGCATGCGCGTTAATCATGAGACGAGAGATATCACTGACAGATCGAGGACGAAATTCTGTCGCAGGTAGAACGAAATAATTTTTTTTTTCTGTAAATTTTCTCAATTTTTGTTTTTACTTTATTTTTTTAAAGTGATGTAACTATTTTCTTATTTATTTTGCTGATGACTTGCAAACATTTTTCGCAATTTTTTTGCCGTTTGTAAAAGAAAATTTCCATTGCAATTTTTAATTATCTTTCACGCCTTGTAGTTTTTCCGTTACCCTACGTATCAAATGTTTATATTTTTAACAAAGTTTTAGGTTTATCTATTTGCGCAGCAATAAAATATGATGATTAAAGTTTATTATGGTGCTTAATCAAATAATATCGTGGTTAATGAAAATTATCGTTAAATTGTATTTAAATTTGTAAATGATTATAAAAACCCTCGTTTCTTACAAAATCATATAAAAAAATGGGAAAATTCTTTATGAAAACAATTTCCAGAAAAGTGTTAATTTTTAACACTTTTCCTATACTTTTTATTTCTACACAATTTTATATTATATTTCTTAGTTATTAACATACAGATTCTTATATACAAGATAAACTTAAAAAATTTGCATAAATGTTTCTTATGTACTCATATATATTAAATATAAAAATAATTGAACCTAAATACATTTATTCAATTTTATATTATATTTCTAAATTATTACACAATATTGTAGATATATAAATGACATTGTTTCTAACAATCACGGTAATGAAACACATTTTTAAATTTAATTCCACTTGATACATAATATGTTACATGTATTAATAATGTACATGTATTAGTAATCATTGTATGTCATTAATCTAAACTATATTCGAAATTTTTATAACTCTAATGATTTAGTAACATATATATATATATATATATATATATATATATATATATATACTATTAACTCTCTCTCTCTTAAATGCTTTTATATGGGGTAAAAGCTTTTAATTTTTAATGTAAAATCTGAACATAAATATAATCAACCGTGTGATTCTCTCAAAATATCCATCAAAATCAAGAAATCATATGATGTTTAATACATATCGCAAATAAATATCGTATATCGCTATTTTTAGTATTTAGTTATATATATAT
>JAPDSC010019009.1:18158-45930 GCA_026290005.1 Latrodectus geometricus
ACAATGATAAGCAATGGAATTATAAGAAAGAGTTCAGAAAGATATCCCCATGTTTAGTTACATTAAATCATTTTGACTTAGCTTCCACAAGAAAATAAATAAAAAAAATATCAAGATCTGGACATTTATTGTTACATTTTGACATGTGACAGATACTTCAAAAAATAAAAATGCTAAGGTCACATAAGAAAATATTTTTTTACAAACGTCACAAAGCAAAACATAGAGAAAAAAATATTTCATGGCATTTGAAAGAGTTATACGCGCTACTAGTTTCGGTAATCCGAACTTATAAACATTGAATCTTAAATTTATGGTTTAGGATAAGATGGACATCTGAAGATAAAGGTACTTTATTTTTTGTAGCGTGGGAATTATTCGGATGGATCAAAATCTTGCATGACATCACGTACAAACATTTTTTTTTTCATTTGGATTGATACTTTCTCTCTAACGTTCACTTTCTTCAGGTAATATTGGCAAAGATATAGGAAAGAATTCATTTGTAAAACGATTTTATTTGCATTTTGAAATTTAAACGAGTGCGTTTTAGAATATTATAATGTCTGATATTTATGAATGAATCTCTGATATTTTTTGTACTGAAATTATGTATTTATTTGTACTTTCAATAGTTTTTAACTGTATTAAACATCTTATTTTTTAATAATAATCATTTCTGGGCTCTATAAAGTGATAGGCATTTATTGAAAAGGACAAAAATATCATTAAAAATAAGGGAAACTTTCTTTTTAATGATGCTATATTATTATAATAAAAATTTGTTTGTAAAGACAATATATCTTTGTTGATATATAATGTTTTAATATTTTTGCTAATCTAACTAAATAAAAAATATTTTTAAAATTGATATTTAATGGTAAATAGATTAGGTCATGCATAAATGAAACACAATAAAGTACCACAAACCAATGTCCTTATATAGTGGCTATGATTCACTAAGTTCAAGTAAGATATTTGGAGAAATGCAGTTACATAATATAAAATAAATCTTAATAAACAATAGCTAAAATATAAAAAATTCCAAACACTTCATTTAAATATTAAGAAAATGAATATTTGATTGTTAGCTATATAATGAAGTTAATTTCTCAATTCCAAAATCTTAATAAATTTTTATCTAACTTACTTTCTTTGTTTATGACTTGGTTAGTTAACATAAAAGTGTTTTATTTTTTCTTCTTAAATATATCTTATATACTATAAATCTTTTTATTGATTCCTAACTCAATAAAAGAAAATGAGAAATAATTACAACATTAAATTTTCTATTTCTTAGCTGTATTAATCCTTCGATTATTTTTATGCAAAATAAATTCATTTCCCTCTTTATTTTTTCCTTAATTCAGAGATTTGTTTTGTAATTTATTATTTTTCCAGCAGTTATATTATTAATATAAATTTTTGTTTAATATCCTATTTTAACTAGAATTTTTCCGCATCATTTGTTAAGATTACAAAGAAGCACATATGCAAATACAAATAAAACTGTAAATTATAAATGAAATATAACTGGAATTATATTCCGTTATGTTCACTTTCTTTTAATTACAATAAAGTTTGTTTTTAAGTGAGATTTCCGAAGTTTCCTTTTCAATTAAATACTTATGAAATTCCATTAATAATCATTAACTTGAAAAAAGAAAACAATTTAATTAGTCTATTTCACGCTTTAATACGATTATCATTTTGAAAATCTTAGCATTAGTGTAGTATTAAGTTATGCAAATCATATATGAGATATAATTACAACTTATGAATCAAAACCTGCACTGGTAAATAGTTCGATAATTGTATTGTTTTCGCTTTTTTGCAAGTACTTCATTTATCCCGTGATTTTTTTAACTGTCAAGTTTTAATTAATAACCGCTTTATTCGTAGACTAATAGCCTTGATTCAATATAAATGACGTCAATCTACAGTGAATTTACATGTCTAATTAATAAACTGAAGTGAAATTGCAATCGGCTTAAATAACTTTCCATGCTCTTAATTTACAGAAATGATTTACAGTAGTATAATTTAATGCTTATGAATAATTTAATTTAAATACTCTTGAGATAATTTGTATTAAATTATTTACGCAAAATTTAAATTTTAATTCGGCAACGTTACGTCAGCAATGTTTTTATCATTCTTTATCTAAGCACAATCAATTAATTCTCTTAATACACTACAATTGATGTTGAAATGTTGAATTATACTATTTCTACTAAACTGTTTAAAGACAATTCAAAACCAAATTGATTTTTTCATATTCATATGTTTTATAACAACTAATCTCTGAATAAAGCTATAAGAGTATGTATAATCACAGGACTTCCATTTAACTGTTTATTTTTTTTTAAAAAAAAAGTTTTCACTAAATGGCATCTTGGTTATAAATATAATGGAAAATTAATTGAGAAATTGTTATTAACAGAAAATTTCTGATGATAATGTTATAAAATATTAAAAATATCTCATTCTATATGAAACACCATTTTATGTCCTATATATTAGTTTGGGGAAAAAGAAATCCATAATTTTTACGTGAACTTTTTGTAACTTCTTTCAGATTCGTTTTGTAAAAAGGTTTGAAACAGTTTTCATGTAGATTTTTAGGCCTTGTGCGAAGCTACGACTGCTGACATGCTGTCGAGTTTGATCATTTTTGATATTTTATAGACATTCTCGACGATGTTGTATCCATGCGAGGTGCATCTTTAGCATCCAAATACCCAAACGGAATCGACGAAACCAAAATTGTGCGTAACTGGTTGTTACAGTCATATATAGGACGATAAGCACCTTTCACAATTTTAGTCACCTGGTTAGCATTTTCGTCATTATAAAAGAAAAACTAAAATGTATCGAATTTTCTGTTTGTTGTCTTCTATTTTTAAAACCTTGTACTCATAACTGAATTAATCAAACAAAAAACCGCAAGAGAATATTTTAGTGTCAAATGTCACCTTTCCAATGAGCATAAATTTGAAATTGTTTGATAGATACCTCACGAGGTAGCGATCACTACAGACGTCTACCGAAAAAATAATGGATAACTTTTTCCCCAACCTAATATTATTAGCATTAACAATTCACTTGACATTGTTCATATTAATTTAACATATAGGTAGTACTATTTTATAACAATACCTCTTTGTTAGCTCTAAAGAATGAATTAAATATTCGGAATTCTATGATGATTTTAGTTACTTAATATATTAAAAACAAGGAATGTTACTGGAAAACAACTGTGTACCATCAATTAGTGATATTATTTTGATATTTTGATTAGGAGCGAATGTTATCATGGCTTAGAACAAAATGCAGAAGAATTGATTTATAAGGTCTATTATTCATGTTAACTAACATGTAAAACAGATAATGCTGAAAATAGAGTATTTAAAGTAAGTTATATCTAATATTTGAAGTTGTACAGACGGTAAATGTGAAAAAATATCCATGTTAAAATAATGTCAAGTTAATATTTGTCAAGGAAATTCATCTGTGATCCTCATAACAAATGCATAAAAATAAATTCCCTATCCCTTTATTCACATTCTCATTAAATACAGATTTAAATTTTAAAGATCTGTTTTATTTCTTTGCAAAAAAATGAAGAAAAGCGTGTGCATTGCAATTTGAGTAGTTCTTCAGATAAAGACATCTTCAACCGCGTCCTCGATGAAACTGACATATCTTGGCTTGATTGGATGAATTTGCATTGCTACCCAATCTGCATTATGAATATCTTTCTCATCTCGATTTTAAATTCTTATTTCCTAACCCATCCATCAAGTACGATTGTCATTGATAACGAAGAATCTGCGCATTTGCTTTTTATCTTCTAGAAAAGGCTCGTTTAAAATTTAGACTGAAATTATTGCTATGCACCATACAAATGAAAGCTTTATAAGCTGCGAACACATTCGATTCGCGAAAATTAACAAATATATTATTTTTCCAAGTGAATATGGTATGATATCATACTTATAGTTGTGCGTAACAGTTAACCGAATTAGTTGATTGCTTGTATACTTTTACATCCATCCACATTCTCTCTTATCTTATTTGTACTTCCTCTAATTGATTGTTACGCAAGCTGTATATTTCATTACTTTTTCTATAAAAATAAATTGATAAATATACTAAGCACTTAGATTTATTTTTTATAACGTGAGAAGATCAGCAATTATTATTAAAATACTTGATTGAAAAAAAAATTGTTAGTACTACGAAAAAATATTATTTCAATGTGACTTATTTGACAATATTTCTAAATAATACCATTTTCTGTTTGGAATTTATTATTTGAATAATGATTTCTTAACAAAATTATATTTCGCTTACTAAAATGAACTATTTTGAAAAATAAAAAATAAATTGGAATTTTTTTTATGTATTACTTATATAACGTATTACTTAAAAAAGAATATGTATTACATTAAAAAATAGTTCCGATTAATAAATATATTACTTCTATTATACTTAAGAATAATTTTAATTGTAATTTATTTTTATGTATATAAATCTATTTACGTTTTATTTTATTTGTTGTGTTTACTTAAAATTATATTACAGTTAAAAGATTTTAATATCAACGATTTTATTTTATTTATTTATTTATTGTTCTCTTACTAAAATATGGGTAAGATTTATGGAATTAGGAGAATAAAATTCACTATTAAAGGTTTCGAAATTGTTCAAATTTGAAAAAAGTTTAGACACGTATTTTTACTTTGTTTGAATTTTATCTCTATTATTGTTAATATCTGTCTGCATATACTTAGACTATACTATTCAATTCTTTTCCTATTTTTTTCCAATTTACATTTTTTAAAACATCTTAAAAATATAAATATATCATTAACGATATTAATTAATTTTGTAATTAGTATGCGGGAATTAATAAAGTAGATTTGAAATTACATATATATATATATATATATATATATATATATATATATATATTTGTAAATTTCAGTTCAAATTAATATAAATAAATTTTTTTTATAATATTTTTCCTGCAAAATGACATTTAGGATATGGTAAAAAACTTGTTATGTTTTCCTGGAATTTCCTTTGTTGACAAAATTATTTCCTTGGAATAAAAAAAAAAATTCTGCATTATCCAGATTATACACCACCTTGAGTTGTCGTAGTATGGTGAAAGCTCATCAATTATAATCAGTTCTATTAAATGTTGGAAGCCTTACTCGCTGAAAAAAAAAATGAAACAAAAAAAAATGCGAAAATTAGAATGAAGCCAAAATAGCTTTTGACAGTAACACATTCTCGAAATATGCCACGCGCATAAATCAGCTTCTTCTGCCACGGAGTTATACAATGTATAGATACAAATGCGCCACTTTATCATGCAAGTTCCTCTTCATACTTCTTTCAAAGTAGGCCAAAAGAGTGCTGGATTTTTTTTTCTCTTTCCCTTTTAGTTAAGAAGGTATTCTGACATTTTTGTGGAAGTTGTAACAAACGATGTTTTTTTAGGTTTGGCGATAAATTATATAACTTTCTTTGAAGATTTTTTTTTTTTTTTTTTACCGATTAGTTGATGGTTTTCGTTATTAGGTATATTTCTGGGGATTATAAATCTATTGAATAAAAGAAATTATTCTAGCGATAAAAAAGACCACCAAAATTATTACGTAATTCAGATGATATATAATAATAAAATAAAAAAAAAAGAATATGAAATGACATAAATAGATATTTAATTGAAAATTCAACTATATTTATGAATTGTTTTACAAAAATAAATTTGTAAGTGAAAGTTATAAAATTGCTTACCTAGTTTACAAGGAACTATACTAAGGTTTTAGAATCTCAATAATTAATTACATTACGAATAGTATTTTTAAGGTGCATACTTATGTTTTCTCGGTCTGTGCATGGTTTGTTTGACTTTCGTAAAGCTTGTTTCATGATTTTTTATAAAAACGTATTGTGAAGAAAGAAAAGAATAGAACAATTTGAGGTTATATATTATTAAATTTTGCTGTAATAATGAGAATAATTGTTTTATAATAGTTTGAATTAAACTTTTCATATCATATATAAAGTTAACCTTCTTGTATTTAAAAAAATTAATATTTTCTATTAACATCCAAGTTGATTTGAATTTCAATAATTTTATAATCAATTTTAATGCAGCATTAAATTAAGAGTTTTTTAATTATTAATAAATTCAAGAGATTATATTTCTATAATCAATAATTTTTTCCTGAAAGTTTTCCTCCAAAATATATATAAAAATAATTTTTAAAAAAATGCCATATTTATTCATTTAGCAATAAGCACATACTATTTTATCAAATATAACTTATTTAAATTTTTTATTTTATTATTTAATAACTTAATAACATTGATTAATTCAATTATATATCAAAGAAGCGATGGAATAAAAATATACCTTTGATTTTAATGATATAAATAACATAAATTAATTTTAAAACCTAATGCAAAAAAACATATATACATTTTAAAACGCTTTTTCGAGAAAAAGAATAATTATTAAACTTACAATACAACAGGAAGAAAAGAGCTATATAATGATATCTTTGATTAATTTGAGTTGTCTTGACCCTGCATATATTAAAATATTACGAGAACTTTTTTTAACTGTAACTGCGATTGGCCACATTGATTTTTGTTTTATTATCTTGCAAATGAATTGCGTAGGGTATCATTGAAACCATGATAAAGAAAGTAAAAAAATAAAAACTCTCAGGTAAAATCAAGAAGGAAATACACAGAGAATATGATAGATTAAAAAAAAGTAAATTTCACGGTCTCTTTGGCGAGATTTCATGAAATATTTGGCGTGAATTAAATTTAAAAAAAATTCAGTGATCTCTTCCTCTTTTCTACTTAGTTTACATATTATATAATGTCTCTTTTTTCTTATGCAAAAATTATTTTAAAGGCATTGAATATGAATTGGCACTAAGTACTTTCTTGCTTGAAAAATTAATACTAATTTATAATTTAAAAATAAATTCAAAACGCTTATAAAGTTTATTTAACATTTCCTTTACTAAAAGTCTTTTACCATTGCTGATCTACTTAATAGATTTATGTGAAAAAATACTATTAAACGAAAAATTCTCAAAAATATCTCATTTTAACTGTTGAAAAAAATGCTGCTTTTCCATATAAAGCAGTTGTTTTTATTTTATTAATTGTTTTAAATTTATATTAAATGCTGGCACTATTAATTTTATTGTAAAGTATTATTAAAGGGTTTTAAATTATAAGCAAATTTCTTTTCAATAATTCAGCTCAATAATTTCAATTAGTTCTTATTTCACAGGAACAAATACAAAACATTTAATTCAGCAAAAATCAGTTAAATTTTTCAAAATTATAAGAAAGTTATAAAAATAAAGTAATTATGTTAATCAATATGATAAAATAAGATATTTAATGATAAAAATAGATATTAAATATTTAAACAAAATTATTTCGAGGAAATGGTTTTAAATAATAATGATAGATATTTTCCAGATAACTGTGAGTTTTAGTTTTATTTTAAAATGAATAATTATTTTGTTTTAAGGAGCTGTCATATATGAATATATTTTTGATATATCCAATTAATTTTATTAGCATTATTAAATATACATCTTTTTAATAATAATAATCATCATTAAATATACAAATTTTCCATACGGGATATTAATTTGAATGTGACTTACTAATTCTTTGAAAGTTCAAAAATCAATTAGGTTTTATAAAAGTGATAGTAAGGTATTTTATATATATAAGAAAATTATAAGATGATTTAGTGAATTGTAATTTTTTACGAAAATATGACATACGAAAAATCCGAATTTTCAATAATGGAAATTAGATTTTTCAATTACTTCGTAAACGGATAAATCGCCAAGCATGTGCCAAAATATTTCGCCAATTCTCTCAACATCACACTCGGCTCATCATTTTATAACTGCCTACGTAAGTTTAGGTGTGGTTTCTACTTACGTTTTTAATAGGGATCAACGGGTTAACACAGCAGATCTTTTTCGCGTTATTATCACCAACCGGAACGATCTCTAATTTTGAGGAGAAACCAGTTTCAAAACAAGACGGTACAAATTTAATAGAATGGAACACAGTGAACACACGAGAAAAGTAATAAGAATGAAGTAGTGGGTTAAAATAATTGTGCGATAGAATAAATTAAAGGATGTTACTACTACCTTCGTTTGTAGCATTTTTAAAAACCAACCCTAGAAGGGTGGTCTGAAGATTTAGTCTTAATAAGGTTTCATGGTCATTTTTAAAATCGGGTAACACCCTGTTCTAAATGACCAGCTCTTAACGTGCTTATCTGTCTCATCTAACTTTGTATCAATGACCGATCTGTTTAGTAAAGAATCGCATAACTTGATTTGAATGATAACTTGAGTCGGAACCGCAATAGTATTTTTTTCAAGGTCACGGCATCTTTGCGTACAGGAATCGGACAGCTAGACTTATTTCAATCGCTTTTAAATGCAAATTCTGGGTACCTATCATTTGTTTCATTTGCGGTCGCTTTTACATTGTAACGAAAGAATGTATGTGGTGATAAAACAGATTCTTGCGTGCTAACTATCACTTAATCCTGGAACTTCACTTCCTTTTCGGAAATAAAATGCATGTTCAATAACTATTTCAGCAACAGAATAACAATAGATGATAGACTTCCAGTTTCTGAGAATGCGATTGTCACTGTAGTTTCATATTCTAAGGTATTATTTCGTTTCAAAATTAGTTTCCTTCAATACAAAAGATAACTTGATGAAAGTTGCTGCGCCTTCTTAGATATTTAGGATAATTTCAAGACACAATAGTCTATATAAATGAAAGCAATATTCTATTTGTTCCACAAAATTTTGCTTAAGAGGCCAAATTTTGTTCGCCAAAATTTTGTTTGAGGACAGTTGCATGTAACGTGGAGAAATCTATACTAGAATGTTGGTCTTTGGCTAGATTAAGATAAAAACTAAGTTTCTTTTAGAAATTTTAAATATATTGGTTGTAGTTAATATAAAATATAATTATGATTCATTTGAGCTCATTGTAAAGTTGCTTATGTTGCAATCTAAAGAGTTGTAACAATGCACTTTGGAACTCTTCTCGCATCAAGAAAGAACGGTATACATCTTTTCTATTTTTTAAAATCACTAAATATGTGTTACCGCTGAGAATAGAAAAATTATTAACACGAATGCGAAAAGAAAAGGAGCAAAGGACCTTACTTTCTTTCCACTTTCCCACAATGTAATTTTCTGTTGCAATGTAATTTGTCCTACACACTGTAAAATGCCTTCTTCCTTATCAACGAATGTATTTTCGCCTTTCCCAAAATATCCCCTGTCGGAAACTGTCAGAGCGCTAATGGAAAGAGAATCTATTTCAGTATTTAATAACTTCGTAACTAAAAATAATTTTCAATCACTGTATATCCTATTTGCTTTGTTTTTAGTTAATTTATACGTGAGACTTCCTTTCGTAGTGCAAAACAGCAATTTGAGAAGTTGTTGATTAAATTATTTTTTTGAATATATTTTGATAAGATTAACCGTAGAATTTTATGCTTTCTAGTTCAAACTGAAACTTCAGTCAGAAGTATTGTTTTTCGGTTTTTTGTTTATTTTGGTATGTTATATATAATCTTTTCAATTCACTAGGTGGAATCCCAAAATCTAGATAAAAATTTTCGTAAGATCTAAATTAAATAAGCATGGGAAAAATCAGGTGTAAATTATAAATTTATGGAACAGGTGTAATTTGATTTAATCAGAACGCTTATAAAAGCACAAGTACTGATAATATACTTATAACCCAATAGTTTTGACACTATGGATTACAAAATTATTGCAATTTTCACGTATTATAAGAAACAAAACACTTTATAGAAGTCTTAATATAATCAAAAACAATCATAGTTCAATTAAATTTTTCATTCATAAACAACATGTTAAAAGTTTTATTTCTAAGTGCATGTTATGGTTTTAATTATCTAATGAATAAAGATTTTGTGCAACATTAAATTCCGAGGAAAAAATATATGATTTCAAAAAAAAATCATAGAATTGTTTAAAATTATTACAATTTTAGTTCATATAGAAACAAAATTCAATTAGTTTTATCAAGTACTTGTTTATATGTTAAGCTATAAAGTATTTGAATAAAACATATCAATTCAAAAAAATAAAATTTTTATAAACAGAAATAAAAAATTATAATTTCCATAGCTGAATGTTTTTAATTGTTTCCCAATTATTTCAAATTATGAACTTCTCATTAATTTATACACGCTTCAATCTAAATTAAATTTAAAATCATTTAATTAACGTGAATTCTTAACATACAATGCATATTTTATAACTGTAATTAATTACTGATCAAACCAGAGCACAAAAGAATTATTTTACCTCGATTTGATTGAACGCTTTTTTTTTTTATCTTATCTCATTTAGTAAAAAAATTAATATTCGCAATTTATCGTCACCAATCATGGTTGAAATGTTAAGCAAACTGGCATCACATCAACCAAAAGAAACAACAGTGAGAATGAATTGGCAACTTGTTTTGACAGAATGAAATCTTAAACGCTGCCTAATTACACGTTTGTGTAGCGTGTAATTTTCTTCTGTAATTACTGGTTACGGAAACTGTTAATAAATCCATATTCATATACGTATATATACCCATGCGAATTTATGTACTTATATATTTTTTACATATATGTATGTCGGTTAAATGATTGAAACGATATTCTTCTCCAATTTCTGAACGTCTTAAGAAATAAAAGAGACGTTTTTCAAGCAATATTTGTAAACATTTATTCTTTTGATGCCATTACGATCTGTAAAATATCTAAGCCATGATTTCTTCTATCAACTTTAGAACTTAAACCAGCAATTAAATGTAAATGTTTCAATAGTGAAAAAAAATAAAAAGCAGAAACAAGGAAAATGTAGGGATGTATAAGTTAGCTACAGCGATTGTTGTGGATAGCATTAACCTTTTAATAGAGTTATCCTTGACATTTTATTACTTTTGAGTAACTCATTATAGCTTAGTCATTCTCTATTATTTAAATTGATTCTTTCGAATTATGGAAATATTTTTCTTACAGGGAAGTTACAACATGAGCAGATTGAATTCTATTGCGTATTTTTTAATCATTCGAACTGAATTTACCTTTCGTGAAACTAGCTTAAAATTTTTTTACTACTTAATTTCAGTTTAGTTTTATAATTTCTCAGAAAATAAACTTTTAATGTAAGCTATTTATTGATTAGTTTACCACAGAAAACAATTAAAAAAATGAAATCTTAAAAATTTTATCAAATGCATGGATTACTTTAAAAATATATCACCATGGTACATGATGGGTAAATCTAACCTGTTTATAATTATAATACTAGTTTTAAGAAGACATATATTATATATTATAATTTAAATTTTACTGTATTTCGTTTGATAATGGTAATTATCAAAAAACTGATCCATTTCTGTAAATTACCTTCCTAAATTTTCATCCTCATATAATTAATATCATTAAATTTTGTTAAAAATTTACTCACATGAATTTTACATTTTCTCCTAATTTTATTCTTAATTTTTGCCATATTTAAATTTTATAAATATATACTGTTTCCTTTTACAAGAATTTTTCTTAGTTCTAATTTTTTGGAACAAAACATTATTAATCATAAATAAAATATAAGCAAATAAGCTTCAAATTATTATTATTAAAGCATTAAATCATTTCTGATACAGATATTTTCTTATATTTATGGGTTTGGTAAATATAGTAAAGATTTTTGTAATTTTATACATAAGACCAGCTTAAAACAAAACAAAAGTAATACGATAAGCTTTTATGAAAATGGAAATATAAAGAAATAGAATCGAGCTTACATTAAGCAGTAAATATAGATTTGACATTTGTAATATAAAGTGAAGTATTTCACACCTGATTTTCTTTGATTAGTTTCTTCATCACTTAAAGTTCAATTTTTATGCACAAAGACTAATTAAACAGCTTTCCTTTGAAAAACGTTAAAATACGAGTTACTATTTAGGAAAATTCCCAAATGCTTTCATATATTAATGTTGACATTGAAAAATATATATAATTTTTGATCAATATGTTTCTGTATTATAAATCAATACTTTAAAATAATAAAATTCATTTATATTAAAAGTATATCGAAATTCTTATTTAAGAACTGAATTATTAAGTGCGCCTATTTTGGATAATTTTGCGTTTATGACATTTGAGCTTTAATAATGGTCAGGTTTTTCTTTGCATTTAACGTATTTACCATAAAAAAAAAACACATTCCATCTCGAATATAAAGAAAAAATGAAAAATATCCAGTTGTTATCACAACGCATACATTCCTGAGATAAAAAAAAAGAATTGTAATAATGAAAAATATATTGTCAACATTCCAACGATTGCATTTGTAGTCGCCAAGAGAAGTATGATAAAATGGAGACTATTTTTTTTCCACCTGATGATGATACAGCTCAAAAGTATCCAGATCTTAAAAACAGTTGAATGAGACGATTTATGACACTATGTGATAGCATTAGTGGCTAACCCTTTTTTTCTTCTAAATACTGATATATTTTTCTTTCAAAAGAATGTAGCGACAACTTCTACTCATCATAGGTCAGCAACCGCTAATATGTGAGAAGACCTCAAAAAAATGTCATCCATAGGTCATAAGTCCCTGTCAGATAAGAACAACATAAAAATCTTCGTGCTATATATTTTTTTACGTTGGCAACACAACCCCTTTCAGTTTATAAATCTCACCTGAATGTTAATTTTCGCTTAATTGTGATTTTAAAATTCAACAAGGAATATGGGATGGCTTATCTCTTTGGTTGTAACTCTTGGCGAAATTCTTTTTTATTTTAATGTGTGTTTGGCTTTGTTTTATTTCCTACTCGAAATTTGGCGACACGTTTATTAGCGTTCATATAGAAAAGCATCACGATGCAAACGTGTTTAATTTATGTGTTTTCCTACTCTTTTAAGTGCCTAGTATCGTTAATGTGGCAAATGTATAATTGCACCTTGTTTCCTCAGGGATTTGTAAGATGCACCACATTATCAAGTAACAAATACTTTTTCCAAAAAGAGGGCAATTTACTTAATCCTCGTCTTGTTAACTTTTGAACTATGCAATTTGGCCAACTGAATTACAACTGAAATTTGATTATTTTCACTCATTTTCAAAATCAGTAATATCTCAGCAATGGAAGAACTTTTTGATAAATAAGTCTTTAAAATGATTACTTAATGTTTTATTATCATGCCAGTAATTTTTCAAAAGCAGGAAGATTAATCTAAATAAGGGTAATGAATTCTAGAATGTTATTAATATTTTTAACCATTCAAAAAAGCTTTTGATGATGTAGGTCTCTTTTTATTAGATTTAATATATACAAGTTTTTCTTTTTTTTCCCTTTTTCTTTAAAAAAAAAAGAAAAAGAAAAAAAAATTATAATGTGAATTGAAGAAAAGCTTTAAATGTTCACTCAAATTAACTTCAACTTTCACTCAACTTTGAGCAATTGACGACATTAGTGTGACGTCATGTTTCCAAACAAATACAATGTAAACATTTGTTGAATATTGTATTTAAGAGTGCCTTCTTGACAAACTTGGAGATTTTTGTTTGGCTATCGATTTTATTGGTGATTTTTGTTGGCACAGAACAATTAATTGTTCTGTTGCAACCAGAATATGATTGGAAATAAGCCCAGCTTGGTGATTAACTGTGACTACAATTTGGCGAGAATCAAAGGTTAAGCAAACAAAAGGTTAAAAGTTTTAACAAACACGTTATCCTTAAATAATAAATATCAATTTCAAAAATAACAATTTAAAAATCTATCACCTAAGTCTATGGTAGTTTCAATGATAAATGACGCTTAACAGCAAATGTTTGGAAACAATATGACATCACAACTAAAGTCGTCTATTAATTTAAAAACGAATTGCTTCATTTATTTATTTCCTCAAAAATAACGTGTTGAAAATATTTCTCAACTCAGTATTTATTATATTATTTCTTTCTCAAACTTCAAATAATATATATAAAAAATTATAAACAAATATTATACTTTATTAAAGCATTTCTTCAAGAATGAAGTGTTTAAAATAAATATATTTCCTAATTTTTTACATTTACCAAACGCAATGTGTCTTTTATTACGTGGGTCATATGTTAATGTTAATAATATTTTTTACAATACACAAATATACTTTTGCCTTTAATATTTTTTATACATTTTAATTTTAAGGGCTATTTAATTAATTTTCTTCTTTGAATTTGATATGAAGCATAAAATCTATAAATGTGAATTTGACTTAAGTACAACAAACAGAATCACAAACTTAAACAATATAAAATATAGGTTTAATTATAAATCATATTGTGATAAATATTTGTAAACGTATGTAAATTAACTATTTAAGTTTTTTTCACATAGAAATATATGAACTAGTTGCGAAATCACCTGAAACTTGATAAATTTCTGAAATATAACAAACATATCATACTTGTAACAATGAGAAAATTGAAATAAAAATATGTGAAATTTAAAATAATAAAACTAAAATAATACTCAACTTATAATTGATTTAAGAAATATTGCATAATATTTTGTTCATTAAGTACTAAACAATTTTTTTTTTGTAATTTAAAGTGATTATTTTTTTCAAGAAACAATTTTTACGAAAATTTCTAACTGAAAATCATTTATTTCAAGATGGCAAATAAATATTTGGAAATTTTATGAATACAAATTGCTAATTTTTACATGAAAATGTTTCTCTTTATTTAACTTTTATAATAGATAAATGTATTTTATATTTCATAAAACAGAGAATTTAAAATCCATAATATTTAAAGCTGCTTTTTATATACTATTATCAAAATTATATATGTAAAGGAATTAAAAATACTAATTTAATAGTAAATAAATGTATGGTAATAATTATTGTATACTGTATTAATATATTCTTTAAATCTAATGAAAATTTTCATTTTATGTCGTCTATCTATATATTTATATTAGTTTGGGGAAAAAGAAATCCATTATTTTATGTGAACTTTTTGTAACTTCTTTCAGATTCGCTTTGTAAAAAGGTTTAAAACAGTTTTCATGTAGATTTTTAGGTCTTGTGCGAAGCTACGACTGCTGTCATGCTGTCAAGTTTGATAATTTTTGATATTTTATAGACATTCTCGACGATGTTGTATCCATGCGAGGTGCATCTTTAGCATCCAAATACCCAAACGGAATCGACGAAACCAAAATTGTGCGTAACTGGTTGTTACAGTCATATATAGGACGATAAACACCTTTCACAATTTTAACCACCTGGTTAGCATTTTCGCCATTATGAAAGAAAAACTAAAATGTATCGAATTTTATGTTTGTTGTCTTCTATTTTTAAAACCTTGTACTCATAACTGAATTAATCAAACAAAAAACCGCAAGAGAATATTTTAGTGTCAAATGTCACCTTTCCAATGAGCATAAATTTGAAATTGTTTGATAGATACCTCACGAGATAGCGATCACTACAAACGTCTACCGAAAAAATAATGGATAACTTTTTTCCCCCAACATATATATTATTCTAAAACAAAAAATATTATTCCATAACAGAACATACAAAAAAAAAAACTCTTGCATTTACTTATAAACGATTGTAAAACATTATCAGATAACACAAGCATTTTAATTTTAGTTTTAAGTTATATATTTACTTGTATAATTATGTAGGACATGATGGCTCATTATATAAAATCCTATTATGCTTTCTATGAAACATTTTCTCTTCACAATGTTACGCAGAACTATTTTTAAATTGATCTTCTCGTTACGAAGTTATCTTAATCTTAAATTTCTTCTAGTTTTTCATATATCTTGTTACAAAAGCCAACAAACATAAATTTCCTTTTAATCTCTGATTAAAATCAGGAAAAAGTGTACAAAACAAGTCGATAAAAATCAAAATGACAAATTATTTCTCACAGTAAAGGGCGTCATACTGAGCTTTCCCAGTGTTAGTCTCATAGGAGTTTAACAGAAAGGGAATACGTGAACTTTATAACAAACCACAAAATCCTAATTTAACACCTAATAACGCTTACCATAAATCTGTTCCTAATCTCTCTTGAAAAGCTATCTCGGTACTAAACATAAATAGTGATCGACTCATACATCATTATATCTGTTGCATTGAGGACTTCACCTTCTCACTATCTCAAGCATTTCCTAAAATCTGTATGTTTAAAATCCGCCAAATGTTTCGATATTATTACGCCAATCACGCCACTCTTTCTCTTTGATCACCCGTCCTACTCACAAATTGTCATTGCACCCAGGATGACATAACTCTTTCAGCGAAGTTTCATAAATTGCAGTGGAAAATAAATGGCGCCAACGAATCGAATTCCCGCTGGAGAGGTATTCAAATAAGATGTAAGCAAATTACGAGCCATCTAGCAAGATAAGAAAAGGAAAATGATTCCTCGGTGTCCGGTAATTGTTCCACAAGACACGCTTAATAGACCTTCCATCTTGCCAAGATTAATGTTGTCTTTGTGATGCTCCTTTTATAATGTAAACATAATGACAAGTGGTACAGATGAATCTCTGGCTGTCGCCAAGAACATTTGCAGATGGCCAATTGGTATTCTGGTCTCCGATCGGCGACTATTTCAGCGATGGAGGCGTTATGACCTGATAAGGATCATTGTTGCTCTGATGCTCCATCTTTTGACATTCAAATTAAGTTTGGAACATGTTGAAGGTTTCATCAAGAGGTGTCATTCTAAGAGTACAACTTTCCGGAGGCACAGGGTACGAAGGGGGATTCGAGATAAGGCCGTTGGTCAAATTACATCCGGCCTCTTATCAAAAGTACATCAGATCACTCTCTCTCTTCCAATCTCTGTTTGTTTCGAAGATAGAAGAACAAAGGCAATTATTGATCGATCATCGGAACATTGTTTCCACTTTCGCTAAGTGCGATTAAATTTCTTACGAAACAGATAGGCAACAATTCAGCGTTGACGGCATCAAAGAACTTGTTGGATGGGGTGTAATCCATCACCTTGTCTTTCAATTTTAACTTCTCAAGATAACTATACCATTATTAGTATTCACATTATTCACAACATGGCTATCTAAAATAAACTTATCAGAGTTACGGTTACGACTAAAATATTTTTCTCCTTATTGCGTGCTCATTTATTTTTTATTATATTCATTCCATTCATTATTTATGTAGCATTGTGAAGCATTTCAGCATGGCTTTTTAACAAAATTTCCTGTTAGCAGAAGTAAATGTCACTTTCGTTTAGATACTTTATTTACCCCATCTTGTTACTTTTAAACTGATATATGTATAAAGTTATAAAAAAAAAGCAAATTGGAAAACTATAATATAAAAACTATTTGCGGGAATTTTTTTAGAATTCTTATTGAAGTAAACAATATATTTAAGGTAAAATCTCGTTCTCAGAGATTGTTCATAATATTAGGTTGGGGAAAAAGTAATCCATTATATTTTCGGTAGGCGTCTGTAATGATTGATATCTCGTGAGGTATATATCAAACAATTTCAGATTTATGCTCGTTGGAAAGGTGACATTTGACACTAAAATATCCTCTTGCGGTTTTTTGTTTGATTCATTCAGTTACGAGTACAAGGTTTTAAAAATGGAAGACAACAAACAGAAAATTCGATACATTTTCGTTTTTCTCTTGTAACGGCGAAAAAGATAGCCGGGTGGCTAAAATTGTGAAAAGTGTTTATCGTCCTATATAAGACTGTAACAACCAGTTACGTACAATTTTTGTTTCGTCGATTCCGTTCGGGTATTTTTGATGTTAGAGATGCACCTCGCATGGATACAACATCGTCGAAAATGTCTATAAAATATCAAAATTGATCAAAGTTAACCGCATGTCAGCAGTCGTAACGCGCAAGACCTAAAAATCTACATGAAAGCTGTTTTAAACCTTTTTACAAAGTGAATCCAAAAGAAGTTACATAAAGTTCACGTAAAAATAATGGATTTCTTTTTCCCCAACTTAACATTTAAGGTGAAATCATTTTCAGAGATTGTACACAATATAACTAGATATAACTAATATTATAATAATAAATTATCATATTATATTGGATATACTAACAGTACAACTAATATAATATGATAATTTTGTTTCCAGTAACACAATCACATTTTAGAGTTGAAGTATAACATTCGGACATTAAAAAAAATGGTATTTATAAATATTGTCCTGTAATTATGCAAATGATGAAGCAACAATAATAAATTATTTTATTAAATCTTTAGTTTTCCTTATGTTTCCAGTTTGATTTCCTTGATTGATTCTAAAACACATTTTCAACACTTACGTTGATTTGATAATTCGAGAAGTTTAATTCTATTTTTCGCTTTCCTTATATTAATAATAAAAGTTTTTTTTATTTTATTAATGTATTTTTTTATTCTTGCACCCTTACATTTGCTAGTGTTGATGATGGAAAATATTCCAACTTCGCACCTATACAACACTTAAATCTAGTTCATTAGAGTCAAATCAAAATCCGCTTTACGAAAAATTTATATTAATTTTATATTAATCGTTTGCAGCGTGGCTTATGAACAAAATTATAATGTCAATATCCGCTATTTTATTTAAAATGTAAGTGGAAATACACGAAAAAAGTATGAGATACTTGTTGGAGAGTTGTTTTCTTTCCTTCCTTTACCATAATTCATTTCTTTTACTTGTCATAAAAATATTTTCTCACCGTCTATCTTTAAAATTTATGTATTTTGTTGAACTGAAATGTAGTGTACATAAATTCTAGAAAGAGCATCTCTGTACTTTGATTTATATATTTTTGCTTAACTAAGATGTTGCACGGGTCAAAGTTGTAATCTGTGGTTTCTATATTAAAATGTGATGCTTTTCATATCATCATATTCTCTCTATAGAACATTTTCTTTTAAATTGTTTTAAAAATAGTTTTTGAGGAATATTTAAAATTTTTATTTTGAGAAATATTCATTTCTCCAGATTAAATTTTTTCTTTACGATGCACAAATTTACAGATAAAATTTTCTCCTTATTGTATATTATAATTTTCTATAAAATGAGTGAATTATATTTTTCCAAAAATATGAAAAAATGGATTGAAATGTGTAAATAAATTAAACAATTTTGACAAATTAAATTTTCCACTTGAAATATATTTGTTACATTCAAATACAATTTGAGAGCTCATTAATATTAAAATATCAAATAAAGTTACTACCGCCCACCCCGTCTAGTGGTCAGCGTGCTTGACTGAAGATAAGGAGATCTTGGGTTTGAATCCCGGTTCGGCATGGATGTACTTTCTCTCTCTCCTGTCTTTATCCTTTCCTTGTATGAATGGTTGCCTACCCTATAAACGGGTACCTATGGCATGTGTGTTCTGAAGAATTAGAACTCCCCATCAAATTATGGTTCAGTTGGAAAAGTGGAGCAGCACTCCCCAAATTGCCGGGCTGGCTGGTACTAGAAAAAAATGAAATAAATAAAATGAAATCACTTGATAACTATGTAATTAATTGATAGATGAGTTACATGTATACAGATATAAATTTAAATTATTTTTTCTAAATTCTTAGACTTAAAAACAGTCGGCTAAAATTGTATATTTTATTTTATTTGTGAATAAAAGTTTTAACTTAATTGCCTTCCAAATACTTAAATCTTTTACATTTAGTTATTTTATTCAAAGCTGGTTTTATAAATATTATATAAACTAAATTCTTTCAAATGGTTTTTTTATATTCCAATTTTAGTTTTCTTTCTCGACATTAATGAAATTCACAAGATGAGTTTATTGATAAATAAAAGAGCATTGCTCTACTGGAAAACATAAACAAAAATATTTCCTATTTTTACAGCTCTGATAGTGTCGTGGGTAACTGGCCATGCTTCCATTTTTATTTCCAAAATATATATATATACATATAACCAGATACATATACTTACATATGTATGTACGTGTACATTTACGAGATACGACGAGGTTTGGTGGACCTCAAAATTCCGACCACGTCTGTGCCGGAAAAGATAAGGGTGGACGCAATTTCGGACACAGTCCCCCACCCCACACGCTCCCTTCTGGCATTGTCGAAAGAATGAAACAAAAAAATCGAAACCCATAGTATAACCCAGGTTATTTTTTCATCCCCCCTGCCCTGGTAGCTCACATCTTCCATTGCCTTTATGGGCAGTGGCGATCTCCAGACACGACCGCAAAAGCCATTTTCGGCTAGCCCACCAAAATTGCTCCACTTTGACACCCGGTTGTGGAATAAATTTTTGCCCTGTCTCATGGATTTGTGTAGTGGATAGGAAAAAAAATCATATATTTTAGAATTGTTTACCCTATCATGATTTATGTCAGAGTACTTTGGAAATTAAATGTTATATGAGATCGTAAGTAAATTTACATTTCGTAACTGTAGCTGTAACGATTCGTAGTGTGCACGATATTTGAAAACACTAAATGTGCATTTAAGAGCACTTACACTATAATATGTATAGTTATATATTTATATTTATATTTTATGTAACAAAGCAAATAAATAATAATAAAAATTAGGAATTCAAAAGAAAAACATCACTTCGATAATCGCAGCAAATTGTAATCAGAATCCAAAATGGGGAACAACTTTGAAATACCTCCCAAAAATCAAGCGCCAAATCTGGCACTCCATACGGACTTTTTAGGGTTGCTGTTTCTTATTTTGGTGTTACCAATTTAGATTTTTTCAGCTTTTAGGTTTTTCCTGTTGCCAAATTTGGTATTTTCTTGTATTTTGTACCATTTTCTGAGTTTTTTTTTAAAAGTTTTTTATGGATTAATTATTTGTATTTTGCGAGAATCCGTCTTGGCGAGTAAAAAATGCGCCAAAACAGGTATAATGGTTGGTGAGGGAAGAAAAAATCGCCAAATTTCCGATTTGGGGGGGGTATATCAAAGTAGTTCCCAAAATGGCGTAAGAGCAGAATCCAAGATGGCGTAAGAGCATTTCGATACACGCAGCAAATTATAAGTGAATACTGCTAGTTGTAGATGCATTAAAAGAAAAATAGGTGAAAATGCGTTTTAGAGCCCCTACTTGGCGAGTTTTCAAAATCACACATACCATGGCAAAAATTCTACTGCTATTTCAAAGTGAAACTTAATTAGCGACCAATGAAAAAGCTAAAACAAAAGAGTAATTAATGAGCATGCGCGAAAAACGCATCAAATTCGCGAGTTGGCGAAGTAGGGAACCTAAAGCGCAGATTAACCGAAAAATAAATAAATATATATATAAATTAACAAAACTTTAAAAGGAATTAATTTTAAATGCATTTAAAAAATTAAAATTTTATTCACCTCTAAAAGTACAACAAATCATAAAAAGTTCTGTAATTATAAACCTTGATTTGCTTACAGAAACAAAAACAATATGATTACTACATAACAATCGATCGTCTGTGAGTCTAACAATAGGTTATTACGAAACTATTAGCTGCATTTACAAACAATGAAATGTAAAAAAATGATAAAGCATATTGTTATTATTGCAAATGGTTTTATTTATTACATTTTTAACATATCTACCTTATACAACAGATATATCAGATATCTGTTTGAAAGAGGTTGATATCTCTATCAGACACACTGTAAATGCGTAATAAATTTTGTTGTTTGAAGTTATTTCATAATGATATTTATTTATTTTCGATTTTTAAATTAACAATGATTTGAGACTTTTAACATATCTACTTAGGCTTATTTTGATCATATAAACAGCAGAATGGATACTAATTTGTTGTCATCTTCGAATATTTTACTTGTATGTATTATACAATTTCGTTATAAGGAGGCTTTGTTTAAAAAAATGCTCTGAAAAAGATTTTTTTTTTTCATATCTGAATTATTTTGAACTGCCATAGGTATAACTATATTCATTTAGTGCGTATTCATATTAAAAATATCAAGTATTTTAAATTTATTTGTTAGATATGATTTCTTATTAAAGGATTCACATATTCCGGTAAAAATTTACTGTACGGTCACTCTTGTCGACTTTTTCAAAAAATCGCCAGATATCTCACCATTTTGCTCAAGCGAGGTTGTAATTGGTCGGAATCCCTTATCTGCGATTGGTCAGAATTGATTGGGTTGCTAGAAAATGTTGTTTATCACCAAATATAAAATAAAATTGCTCCAAGGGTAAACGTACAGTAAATCTCAGCCCATATTTCGAGTAAAATATTTGCAATATAAAAAAATCTTGATGAAAAACACTATATAATTACATGAACATTTATTTAATTAAAGATGTACTTAATTTTACATGTATGTGTTGGGCTGATATAGATTAAAAATAACACTACTTCTGATGGTTAACTACTAGATGAGAAATTACCATGCATTACACTATGCATTATAAAGTATTTAGCTGTCAAAAATATTCGTGGTCTAAGTTTAAAATGGTATCTTAATGTTTCCCATTAATATGTTCTCTTTCTTCTTTCATGAAAGACTTTCTAGTTAGAGAAACTTCAATATAATAAGTACGACTCTCACTTCATGTTGCTCGGTTAATAAAAACTTTATAGACACTTAAAGTGAAGATTGTCGTCAGTCTAAGCATGTATGTCATTGGCCTTTCATCAGCTCATATTGTAGAAAGGGATAACGTTTGTTATCTTATAAAGGCATTTTTGTAAAAGAATTTAACAAAGAAGTTTTTATCAGTAATGACATTGGTACATGTTCAGTTTTCACTAATTTTATCAAATACAAATGTTATTTTAATATCACCTTGTGTAATCTGATATTATAAAATACCACTATCTTTTACTCACCAGCATTCAATTATTGATTTTAAATATCGTCATTCAAAATTCATCTTGTTTGCACTTATCTGTGCATCTTTTATCTTTATTGGATTTCAAAAATCCTTTTGGGTGATTAGAATTTCAACTAAAAACAATAGAAAATTTTTCCCTGCTTGAAATGAAAAGGTTATAGCAAAGAACATAGGAATTCATACACATTATTGCCTTATGTTACAGTTACATTGCAAAAGAAGTTGATTAATTTTCTTTGTCAATTTTGGGGTTACTTTCCTTCAATGAAGAGTCATGACTCGAAAATTATCTCATTTGCACTTTTTATTTTGAAAAAAAATGTTTTGAGACTCAAAAGCCATTGAATATTTTGGGTTTGGTTTGAATAAAAATTCTTTTTGTTCGCCGTTTACGATAATCATTTTCATTATTTCTGTTTTAGTTTTAAGTTCAGTTATAATATTAAGGGAATTTTTCCCCAAGAAAGAATCAACTGAGTTGGAAAGTCTAGAATTTTATGTACATAAACTATATAAATATTGCTCTCTATAATCGATATTTGTCCATTAAAAACGACTTGTATGTTTTCACTTACTTTATATTGTTTCGATTAGATATTTTCAATTTCCTTAATAAATAAGTGTTCTCGTTAATTCAAAATTACTTATAAGTGAGTTGTACTTTATTAAAAATGAAAATGTACTTCTTGTTATTTTATGTATATAGAAATAACAGATTATGAAAAAAAGCAAAATTATTAAATTTTTTAATATTTATTTTTTATAAAGTTGCACTTATTTTTTGCTATTTCATTTTATATATTTAATAATATTTATTTATAAAATATATTTGATTTTAAATTATTTATTTAAATAAAATTTCTTATGACAAGAGCGCACTGTTTCAAATTTAATGCATTGGATTTAATTACTTTCACAAAAATATTCTCAAAAATGAAAATGTTTTTCAAATTTTTTGTACTGCCACCATGATTTAATCGTCATTAATACTTTATGCCGAAAAGTGACATTATATAGGCATTTCTTTGTAATAGATATATTGAATTTCTTAAACATTATATATTTCACAACTTTTAATAATTTTAATTAACTCTCTTTTATGTATAAATAGATGAAGTCTATTATAATAAAAATGTCGTATAAAACTCATTAACTGTACAAGAACTTTTACTACAAAGAAAATATAAATTATAATAAATATTTGATACAGCCAAAATTTTTATTTAATTCGTGAATTAAAACAGAGAGCATTTTGTTAAATTTAGCAAAATTGTGTGAAAAAAAAACATGTTTTTTAGTTTTAGTTACCTGGTAAGGAGGAAAAATGTTTTAGAAAAAGTTAAAACAACAGCTGACCATTTTTGCTTACGATGAAATATAACTACAAATGTAAATTGTTACTTTACATACTTTAAAAACTAAGATATTATGCATGAAAAGATAATTTATTATGGAAATTTAGGCACAGATATATTTTATCAAATCTATGTTAATGTTAATTTTCCGGGTAAAAAAGAAAACTAAAGAATAACATTGTTTCACTTTAAGCAAGAAATTTTAAACCATGTTTTTGAATCATTTGATGCATGTCCGCCATTTTGCCTTAACTATGTAACCACCAAAATCTAAATTGTAAAGAGATTGAACCATGTCAAAATCCAGACCATTGCATCTTTAAATCATTGAAAATTTGGTATGAACTTTCAGCCACACGGCATCTCAACTCAACTTTGACCTTTAACGTCATATTTTATTGTTATGACTCTCAGCGTCCTGTGGTGTTGAACAGAGTCTGTATCAAATCACAAAGAAAAATGCGCGGCATTTCTTGTAATTTAGAATACGCATTTTTCACGAACATCAGATAAAAAATTCTTTCAGGTGGAATTTGCAAAAAAATTATTTGTTTTGTTAATTATGTAAACATGGTATATATATAAATTATATAATCATCTAATATTTACGATAGTAATGTGACATTGTAAATATTAGAATAAAAATATATGTACTTACTATTGTGTCTAGGTTTTTCTAGTCTGTTTTTTGTGTGTTTCTAGTTTTATTATTGCACATAAAAAATAAAAATAATTTACAGCGTCCTTATGAAACACAGCGCGTTTTTCCATTACAGATGTTACTTTAATTTGTAAATTGAATAAAATCAAGCAATTTTTATATTTTATTAACAATTAAAACTAATAACTAATACTGAAAATTTATCTTCAAAATTAATTAACAAAAGGGACTAAGTTCTTTCAATTTTCTAAACATACACAATAATTTTTACTTATTCATTAAATATGAAAAATCTTGCGGATAAATTAATTAATTGGTATTCGATAATAGATATTCAAAAATATTTAATCAGGCACTACTCAATACATTTTTTAGTTTAAAATATTCACATTGCATATTCTTATTAAATAAACAGTGTTTTTTATTAAATATCTTATAACTTGGCTAGTTTCAAATCTTAAATCTCGCCAATTAGAAATTCAAACTAAGGAATTTCAATTATTTTGACAAACAAAAAATATGCATCAAAAAATAATGTATGTGATTGCTATTTTAATATTGTTATTATTAATTATAAATTTTATAAAAAAAACTTTTTTATAAATTGAAAAAAAAAATAACTTTTTTTAATTTATTTATAAATTATATTAAGTATTAGAAAATAATAATTATTAGAATTCATTAGACTTATAAAAGTTCTATGGAACTCAGAAATATATAATTGTTTGAAATAATAAATATTAATTATTTTATAGATCAATAAATCTATAGAGAAACAAAATTATAAGTACGCTTTAATTATAAAAAAATTCTAAAAATTGAAATGTGGTAAGCTAATTATTAATTATCATAAAACTATTTTTAGCAAATTTGAACTACATAGAAAAATAAATCAAATTTGACTTTTATGAAAAGCTATATCAAACTATGATCTATACGAAATAACTTAATAGTAGTTAATTTGAAAAGCACGTTCTTAGCAATTCGCTTTTCATTTTCCAACTAACTTATCCTTGCTTAGTTTTAATTAAGAACGCGATGAAACATAAAATAGCTAAGTGTTTTTTATTACATAACGCCACCTGGAGATTCGTTGATAGCTAGGAAATTTGGTGCTGAATATTTAAGTACGGTTATATACTACTTTATCATTGGCTCCCCAAGCACGTAGCGGGATTTTAAATTATTTTGTTCACATGACAACTGTAGCTTTCCAAAAAGCAGATTTGGATAGCCTTATAAAGAGAAAAATAGTTTAGAGCAGTATTCATTTATCTTGAAAAATTGTGATTTTCTTATTTAATATTGTTGTTAATTAAAAGAAACAAATTTAATTTTATACATACATAGATATATTGGACATTTTTAAGTAATAGATATTTCTAACTCTTAAATAGGCACAACACATATATTCTTGCACATTTATTTTTTTTTAAATATTCTTTGTTGTAAAAGTATGTAAAATAATTATAATAAGTCGAATTTAATCAAAAATTATTCATTGATCATCTAATGTACATAAAATCATATTTGTAAGTGAATATGATGAAGTAACTAAAGTAAAAAAAAATAATAATGTTTATTTTTTAAAGTTTTTTTTTTATTATTAACAAAAATCTATTTATGTTAATTTTTCTTATTTAACTAGAATTTTCCCTTTTACTAGCACACAATACAAAAAAAGGTAAAAAAGAAGTGCAGAAATATAGTAATAAATTAAATGTAATAACACATGCATGAAACTAATAATTAATTAACATACTGTAATAAATGAGTAAGTTAAATCGTAATTAATTTTTTATTGATTACAAATTCGATGCAAATTACATATGTGCAAACATTTTTTATTAAATTTTTGCACATATGTAATTTGTATCAAAATATTCTGAACTTGTTATTCTAGGGAAATGGAATATTAAATAATTTTAAATCAAATTTAATACTTAATAAGAAAAATATTTCCTTACTTGTATAAAAATATTTCTTATTTCTTCCTTCTAAAGATGCAAAATTAAATCATAAAAGATAATTAAAAAAAAAATAAACTAATATTTTTGAAATAATTTTATTATTTATAAAATTAAGAAAACAAAGATGTAATTAAATTCGGAATTCAATCTTTATATAGTGCTCGTTTGTTATATTTTAACTTAAGAAATATGCTTCGTAAAATTTGTTTAAAATACAAATATTGAATTTTACATAAACAATATATATTTAAATTGTTTAAATGATATGATGTCTATTTTATAAATTGTATATTTTATAATATACGGTTTATGAAATAGACCAATCATTTGATTATTTACTATTGATGGTTGTGATTTTATTCGCATTTATGACATATATAATTTTTTATGATTAGAAAAATTTTATTTTATTTTTGCTATAAAAATGTCATTCTTTATCAATTTCAACTTTTAATACTAAAAATACGACTAAGAAGCTCAAAGATAATTAAGCAATTTTTTGTAAAACTTAAAAATGTTCGGTTTCTTAAAATTTTGTTTTTACTCGTGAATTTTATTTGGAAGACTGAGAAATAAAAACAAAAAAATCTTGAATATTTTTTTTATTTTAAAAATGGGGTACATTCGAACATTTCCTTTGACTTATTTCTGTCAAACCCTAACTGCAAACATCAGTATTGGCACAGTGATGGTCGCCAACATCCATTCGTCATTCCCTCTGAACGCCTAAAATACATTCACTGCTCTGGAAAGGAAAACTCAATACTCACTCTATGAAAAAAAAAA
>JAPDSC010019014.1:0-13625 GCA_026290005.1 Latrodectus geometricus
ATATATATATATATATATATATATATTAATGAATGAAATCTGATTATTAATGTAAATGCATAATTACATTAAAACTTCAAAATTGTATAAACTTTACCTATATAATGTTCTTCTAAGAAGCTAAAATAAAGAAGGAAGTTTCTTAAATTTTCTCTTTATTTGGTGTGGTTGAGTGAATATTATTTTCTCTTTAGAAGATTTCATGAAGCTGAAGTGGCCTACGAATACCGGGTATGCCACGACTTCTTATTTGTTCTAACAAACATTTTTTTTTCATTGTGCTTCAAATTAAATATTGTTTGCTAGTTATAAAAATTTTTGGGTTACACACTTTTGAAATTTTATTCAAGATTTTTTTATTTTATATTTGTATTCTTAAAAATTTTATCCTTCAACATAAAATGTGAGTTAGACTTTGCTCTATTTTTTCTGGTAGAGTAGAATTTTTAAGTTCTTCCCAAGTAACACCATATTTTGTGGCAATGTGGTCAACACTCTAAAGAAGATGCCGAAATAGGTTCTTTATTGCATTCTTCATTTAATTCAGTATATTAATTTGACTTTCAATATTGCTAGTTGTGCATATCAACGTTGTATCTTTCCCATATGAATTATTTATGAATACATAGCAATGTTACGATTTCTTAATAAAAAAAGTGCAGCTCAGTTACATAAAAATTTCTCTATAATTGAACTTAGCCATCTGTGATCGATTCTAACGATCGATAAACGTCAGCTGTTCTTTTTTTATTCACTCTCTAGTGGTGAGTTTACATTTCTCACATTCGGTTTTAAAATTGTCATCATATAAGTAATTTAAAATTGATACTCACTAAATGATAAATGCGAATTCCTTAACATTAACATTGAAATTAAGCTGAGAAACATAATAATCTAAAACAAATAATAAAAGATTAAGTCATATTAATATTAATTATATTTACGCAGAAGAGTCAATAATTTTTTTCTTTACGCATGCAAATATTATGTATCAATTAATTGAACACAATTTACAATATCTATAAAATTAGAAAAATTATCATATGATAATAGATTTGAAATGATAACAATATAAAAATATATAAAACACAAAGGATATTTTAACCACTTAAAATACACTAAACAGGTACATAATCAATTTGTTTAATTACCTCATTTGTGACTGCTAATAATTCTTATTTATTACAACTCTTATTTCAAATACAATTATCTATGACAATAATTACAAGATTATAAATGAACTCAGAAACATATTAAAGTTTTCACAAAATATTATCCAATTTTCATATTACTTTATAAATATTCATTTTAAAAAAATAATTATCTTTTCGAATTAATTTTTTTAGTCAATATGTTATAAAATTCATTGTCTTTTAATTTACAAGACAATTTCTAAATAAAATTTGAATAATCTTACCATTTACGATCTTTCAGTAACTTTTAGTGATTTTGCGTAGATACACGTGTGGTTTGCGTTTAGGATTGTTCAGAGAATTGTAAATCTCGTCAATATAGGCACTATCAATATCACAGTCTTCATCCGAATCTAATTCGTTCAAGCATGGTTTCAATTGACTGATATGGACTGTTATTCAATAGCAGTGATCTTTCTTATTTTCTTCCAACTAATTCACATGGTGGACATCATTTGACTATATCTGTGTAGCAATAAAGAGGCCTTGGTATTGTGCTACTGTCTTGTAATTTGTCCTATATGATTGGGAATCTCTTGTCATCATGAAAATCTCTCCTCATTCAAAAACCATGATTCTACATATCTTATCATACATTTTTTGTTGATTTTCTTCCATTTGTTCTCAAGATATCCATGCAGTATTGATAAGCCTTTTTAAATTTGAGTTTCTTCATCAAGTAACTTTCTCAAAATTGCTTCATTAAACCATGCAGCATTTCAAATGTCTTGTTCACTGACTTTATTTTTCCCACAAACCTCTGAAAATAACCAGATAAACCAAACCCAAAAAGATCAAGTTGGAAATACTTTTATTAATCTAACTTTTCTGATATATTGTTTCATTCTTTCCGAATTATTAAAATAACCTAAATATTCTACTTACTTTTTTTTCAAACTTATATTTCGACAATCTTAAAGTCAAATTAGCATATTAACTATCTGAAACACTTATTTTATTCATTAACCATAACAGTCCACTTCTTAATTGATATAAAAAAATACCATTTAATCAATACCAAACTTTCTTATTTAGCAATTGTCTTAATACTTCATGCATTAATCTTTACGATTCTGAAGGTGCATTTGCTGAACCAAAAATCTTACGTTAAACTGACCTGTTTCATCTTTGCCTCGGTAACAAAATCAGTTTTTAACTTAGCTTCATTTATTAATGGTATTTGGAAGTAGCTCAAAATATATTGTGATAATATTACGTTAACCACAAGACATTCTATTAAATCATTAAATTGGGATAAAGCGAAATTATCTTTAATTATTTGATTTTTCAAATATCTGTAATCTACAAAAATCCTATCCTCAACAGTTTTTTTGAACTTACAATACTTGACTGGCATAAAGTGATCTTATTTCGGAAACAATTTTATTGTCTTTTCACTTCTTTACAATACTCTTAATCGAGTTTCTTAATCTGAATTTGTTTTATACTGAGATAAACTAATTGCTTACTTCACCGAATTTCATTCATTTCCATTTTAGTCAATGTTGTACAACCTAACTCTTTTATATTTAACGCAAAGCAATCCTTATATTCAATGATTAACTTCTGGATTTCCAACTTTATATTATAAGAAATAGCTTTATCAAATTTAGTATTGTCTATTATAATCGAACATTTATCTTTATTAACAGTATATACTGTATATTTAGATGCATTTCAAAAATTATTAAATAGAATTTGAATTTCAATCCTGTGATGTATCGGTTACCCGACAGAGAAACTGATTTTCTTTTAATTTCATGTCACTAGAACCATTATTCATAATAGTTGTTTTATCATTTTTAATTTCAAAAATAGAATAAATTTTTTTTCTCTAATTCAAAACCGTTTTTCTTATCTTCCGTTTTCACTTGAATACGGTTTACTCTATTTTTTCTTATGTAAAAGTCTGGTTTTAGATTTATTGGTTTTGATTCGACTTCCACTTCAGAAAATGGTGTACTATTCAAATACCGGATATGCAATTTAGGGCAAATTCTTGCGAACGTTAATTTTTTTAAGTCTTGCGAAGAAAATTATATCAAATGCCTTAGTATTATCATACAAACTAATAATTAACTGTTGCGCTGACGTCGTCGTTTTTTAATTCCACGTGACCAGTAGAAACAAACCTAAATAATTTTCCCCTGAATGGAATTATATTCAGTTTTAATTTAATTGCAGCTGTTTTTTTTAACTAAAAAGATAATAGATCTCATATCTATGAAACTATTTTGGATTCTCATAGTTATTAAGTTTTACTTTTTCCAAATAAGCATTTAAAGGAGAAAGGTTTTCAACGTTCTCTGTCAAACTGCTTTATCTTTGTTTTTGGAATAATGCCGTTGAGCATGTTCCGTCTCACCACATTCTCTGCAACTAATTCCTTCTCTTTTAGATAATCTTTAGAAATGGGTCCATAATCATTATTAAAATATATAATACTATTTTTATCATTAAAGGATTTTAAATTCGTGTATTCCTTTTCTTTCGAACATTAACTACACTCATTCTTAAGGTACAATTTAAATTCTCAGCTTTCTTTTACTTTATTTTTGAAATTTCCATTTTTTAAGCAATCACTTTTCTTAAATATTCTTTCACAATTCTCATAATAAAATCTTTACTCAATAAATTTAGCACGTTTGTTTCCAACATAAGATTTTATTCTGATTGTAACACCATCGCATAAATCTAATTTCTCTGCTAATTTGTCAGTATTTGTTTAGTTAGTCCGTTCATCTATAAAGTAATTAAGAATGGGAAAACATTTTTTCTTTAATAGTATGCAACAATTAAATTTTTAAGTTCTATAAAATTTGATCGTTCAAAGTTTAAACAATCATTAAAATAATTTCATAGCTTTCATGCGCGAGATCTTTCAATGTAATTTTAATTAAATGTGAATGTTCATAAAATTTCTGACAAAATCACTCTGAATTTCATTTTAATCTTTTAATTGCTTTACATCAAGTCCTTTGATGTAATTATTTACTTTATCGTCCAGTTCACTGGCAATACACTAAGTTACGTCATACGGAAGACTAAAAGATGGAAAGACCAATGTTCTTCATCTAAATCAATTCATTTCACACGTCTTTCAAATAGCATAAATTATATCACTTTCATTGTATTTTTGCTTCAGCAGTTTCAATTTACAAGAATCGTGCCTATCTGAAATAGAATTATCATATTATTATCATTTCCATTTGTATTTTAATTTTGCAAATGTGATTTTTCCAGCTCAAAATAATGAGCTGCACTTTCTTCCTGAAAGCGTAATTATTGTATTTAAAACATGTAGCCTACTTCTATTTTTTTTAACTGAGCTGTCTGCAAAAATACCTCCAATAGAACTTTAACAAAATCTTCGTCATATTTCTTAGAATTAATAATTATATTCCTTTATAATCTTGTAGAATGGCGTCTCCAATTCACTAGCTAAAGTATTGTAATTAAATTTGTCTTTTTGCTTTCACCAGAAGTGAACCATTATTAAGCTACCATTTATGAAATAAAAAACTTAATTAAATAAGTCTCTTATTTAAGCACTTTCGTTTTCCTCCAATGCTGAATTAAATCTATTTACCTTAGAGTTTATTTTCAGAATAAATTTTATTTTAACATTCACAGAAAATTAATCCTTAGTTATCCTTGAGGTTTCTACGAAAATATAGTTTTTTTCTTTTTTCATATATTTCGCCATTCACCGTAAAGAGAATAATGCATTAAAATTACTCATAGCACAAAATATACCTCTTCTAAAATATTAGCTATGTAAATCAAATTTATTTGTTATGTAAATTATTTCTAGCTATATCAGAATGTCTTTATAAAAGATTCTGAAGCACAATAACAAATTTATTGAAAATGTGCTAACCCATCCAAACTACAAACTCATGTCCACCTCTTACGGTCCACGTACATAGGTTGTTCTGTTTTTGTATTCACTCTCCAGTGACAATATTAGCAGTACTTTTTCTGTTCACCATTTAAATTTTTATAGCATATACTTCATGAGAAAAAAAATATATGTATTGATTAAGAATTGTATACATACAATTATATATTTATAGATGTTAGATATACACTGTGTCTATCAATAAATATTTGGACACCTGTGATAGAAAAAAAATTAACTTTATTCAAAATCAATAGTTGGTAGAACCTCTACGAGAGGCAATTACATCGCGTGAACCCTTCGGAACATACTTACGACAAGGTTTTGTATTAGAACTAGTGGTATTGTCTTCCACTCGGCTTGCAATAGACATACAAGTTCCTTCACCGATTTCGGATGGGTAGTGCAACCCTTAATTTATTGATCCAGCTCTTCCCAGATGTTCTCGATAGGTTCAGGTCTGGGCTCTTGGCAGGCCAGTGCATTCGATGATCTCTATTGGCACCATAACAAGACTTCGTTAACCGTGAAACATGACAACTGGCCTTGTCATCTTGAAAGTAACAGAGGTTCAACCCGTAAAACTGCCACAAAGTAGGAATCACATTGTCATCCAAAATGGTCCGGCGTTGAGCTTACCATGAATGGGGATCAAGGGTCCCAGTTAATACTAGGAGAAACATCCCCAGATCATAATTCCACCTCTGTAAACTAGACTCTTGTCACAATGCATTCTGGCAGGAGACATTATCCAGGTAGACGCCAGGCCCAAACTTTTTCATCCGAACGGTAAAGGGTGAACCTTGATTTCGTCACTGCAAAGAACCTGTTTCCACTGATCTACGGTCCAATTTCGATGTGCTTTGCACCACATTAACCAAGAAGAGCACTTGGGCTTTTTGATCAAAGACTTATGAGCAGCAGCACGGCTAGGAAAACCAAGCAAATGTTGTTCAATACGGATGGTATTCATTGAAACAATACTCCGGCATGCTCATTGAAACTGCTCGTGGAGGAGAGCCATTGGTTGAGTGCAGTTCTTCCAAATTTCTCTGGACAGCACTTGTCTGTCTCTTTCTTCCAGTTTCATTGGTCTGCCGACTCGGGGCACATTACGACAATCACCACTCACCTTCCACTTCTTAATCACATAAGTCACTGGTGATTTTTGACACTTCACATCACTAGATATGTCCCTTAAGGATCGGTCACATTTGTGATACAAGAAAATTATACCTTTCTCAAAATCAGAGAGCTCCGAACTGCGTGGCATCTTGCATGCGACAAATGTCGATGCTGTTTCTTACACGATATACGTCGTACACGAGATGCGTCAAGGCGGATGCCATGACGTACTTCAGGACCGCTGATACCGTCAATTGCTTAGGTGTTGAAATAATTATTGGTAGACAGTGTATATTCATAGAATTTGTGCAATATTTGACATTAATGCAGTTTTTCTATAAACTTCTTGAAAAAATTATTTATGAATAAATGAAGCATAATCATAAATTGACATTCAAAATGTTTATCTTATACATTCATATAACCAATAAAGTATTTTAAACTTTGAGATTTGTATAGCTTAAAAACTCCCGTAGTGTTGTGAAATAGTTTTAAATTTGTAATAGACTTATAAAAAATAGGTAATGTTATAAAAAAATTTATCACCTAATTTTTAAGTATTTTTAAATGAATATCAATTTGCAAAAAAATTGCTCTTAAATTATTAAAAGAAATTATATTTATATAAAAATAAAATATTAAAATCAATAATAAACCAACACTGGCTAAATCAATTTATGTTAGATATTTAAATGGAAAAATTATATTATATAGACAGGCAATATGACTGCTAAACAAACGTATACATTTTATCAGTACTTATCTTAACAATTAAAACAAAAATTACATATTAAGAATAATTTATACCTTAATAAAAGGGTTATATATATAATTACAATACTTGGTTTTTTTGAAAAAATGAAATATTTACTTAGAGAGATTATGATTAAAAATAATCAAATTTTTATTTTTCAAATCTTTATTTCCTTAACTATAGTGATGTTACTTAAGTTATTACGAAATTGTTTTCACAATTCAAATTGTCACCTATGAAACTCATCGGATACTGAATAATTTTTTTTAAAACGTATTTCTGATTGAATTTGAAGAATCATAATTTGAAATTGTAAGGATATGAAAGACACACAAACCAATTGAAGTTACTTGAATTTTAAGATAGAGGTAATGAGGGAGACGTTCCGTGTGTTGAAAACTCATTTTTGAGCGTTTCTACTTGCTAACGATCAACAATTTTCGATTGGTATTCTTGAAAACTTAAATTTCAGTCGCAGATAAAGGAACTTAAAAATATACTTAGGATTTTGCCTCCTCTTACTAACATTGATGTACATCAACATTCTCTGTCATATAGTGAACCATTTTTATTGTCCGGAAGATAATTAGTTCTGTCAACAAGTAACAATGCGAATTCAAACGAAGATGATGAAGGATGTGTAACAAAAAAGTTCCAGTTTACAAGAAAGTAAAGCATGGTCTCATGTGAGGTTTCATTTTAGTTGCCAAGTAACGTACTATTGAATGCAATAGTAGTGCAAATTATTATCTTCTCCTATGGAATCTTTCTCCTAAGTTTATCATCAATTTCTTAAAAATACTTATTTTATTTCTAATTTTATTTTATTGAAATATTTGTGTAGAGTTGGAAATTCATTATAAATCTGACCTATTTATTTTCTTAGTTTTCAGAGTAGGCATTTTTCTTCAAACTGTGATATTACACGCAAATATTTTTATTTTAATTATTGAAAAAAATGCTTTAATTTGATATTTATTTTCGTCTGCACTATTAATAATGAAAAAGTATACATTTATATATATATATATATATATATATAAATGTATACTTTTTCATTATTAATAGTGCAGACATATATTTATACTTAGTTGTACTTACAAATATTCTATGAGATTTATGAATGGTAAATCTGGGATCTGTTTCACTGTATGCATGCATTGTATTAAATTATATCAATGCAATGGGCGTAAAAGCGTAATGGGTTCTTAAAATTAGCATCTGCTTCATTTCCTTCGGTTTCCATTAATATTTCGAATATAATATTTTGAGGAATATAATATTAATTTCTCTGGGAATAATGATATCCTTGTTGTTTGATTGATCATTTTATCATTGATATTTTGCTTTATTCAATGATTCAACATTCGTAATGAAATATCACCTGATTTGTGAATCTTACAAATTCTTTAAAGTGTATATAATAAATGCAGAATTGTATTTTTATGTGCATTTAAAGTCTTTATCAATTAGAATATATATCAGCTATTAAACCGAGAGAATTTAAAAGTGAACTCAAATGAAATAAATTTTATTTTAGTCAATGTTTCGTTTGAAAAAGAATCTAAAAGTAAAAATCTGAGGAATTCAATTTGCTAATATGTTTTGTTTGGAATCTATGAGATGTATTCAAAAATTGGATCAGTTTTATTGATAATGATCCACTGATAACTAAAAAAAATTGACTGAACCAGATTATTGAAAAAAGTGCAACACTTTATTTAAGGTTATGTGGTTCAAAATCAAAATATACCAGTTTATTTCCTTTCATAAATATAAATGAAAACATTTTTTCATTGTAGTTTAATATGAATATTTCAATGATTGATTTGTTTTCCAATAAGAAAATACTATGATAAAAGTTTTCTTACACATTAGTAGATAAAAACATCTTAACTGAATTACACGCATCTTTAATTTCTTTAATGACTAATTTTACTCATGCTGGTTAAAATTAATATTTTAACTTAGATATCTAGTAAGCTTTTCCAATGATCTGTGATCATTACAAGGAACATTTATATTTAATAAATAAATCAAAATTCTAAAATGATTTAATAATATAGATAAATGACTAAACCTAGAATTGAAACGGGAAAGATTTTTATGTCAATGAAGATTTTTCCAGTCTTCTTTCTTTGGAGAACGTGAATATGTTTCAGTGTTTATAAGAAATCATACCTGGAGGATAGAGTGGATGTAGTTCATTGAATGATGGTGAAGATGATATTGCTGAATATCAACTTTCGGAAATCAAGATATCTGTTTGGGGATGAAGAAATACTTCCGCTGAAATTTCTTTTTAACAAATTTTTTTTTTCTTGGAACCTTAATTCATATATTTACTTGATTAATCCGAAATTGAATTTGGTTAAATTTTTGTGAAATTAAGATAATTATGGAATTAATGATTAATCCGAAATTGAATTTGGTTGAATTTTTGTGAAATTAAGATAATTATGGAATTAATGTTTAATCCGATATTGAATTTGGTTAAATTTTTGTGAAAGTAAGATAATTATGGAATTAATGATTAATCCGAAATTGAATTTGGTTAAATTTTTGTGAAATTAAGATAATTATGGAATTAATGATTAATCCGAAATTGAATTTGATTAAATTTTTGTGAAATTAAGATAATTATCGAATTAATGATTAATCCGAAATTGAATTTGGTTAAATTTTTGTGAAATTAAGATAATTATGGAATTAATGAAGGGAAAGTTTTAAGTACGTCTGTATTTGAATAAGATGCATTTTTTGTGAAGAGAGAAATGTTTTCAGAAATTTTTTTCAAGTATAATAGTTTTTACAATTAATTATGTTTTATAGATGATAAAACCTTACTGAAGGATCAATTAGAGCATTTAAGTAAGATAATATTGTTCCTTCATATACAGCAGATATATATAAAAAGCAAACAAAAAAAATTAAAATAACGTATTTGTCAATGTTGAATTTGAATCAAAATGCAAAAAAATATTATATTTTTCATTTTGTTCACAGAAAAATTTATGCAATAAATTCTTCTTTGAAAGAGGTATATTCAAAAAATACATTTTAAATTATATGGAATAAATAAAAAAATAATGAAAATTTAGTAATACATAAATGATAGTTAAATATGAAAATGATTAAACTATCTAGTTACTATTCGTTATGCATTAAGACTTACTTCATATTGAAAAGTGGTATTAAATTTAATTTCAAATATTCTGATAAGTTTGAATACAAAATTCATAATTGATTTTAAATTTTAATTATAAACTACATTTATTAACTAATTTTCAAGATTAAAAGACATTGAATTTTATAATTTATTTTTTCATCTGATACACAGTTTTTATGTCTATAATTATTACCAAAAATTCAAAAATTTGATATTATGTACGCTGATAAGTTCTAATTATTTTTTAAATGTGTTTAGCAATTTGAAGTCCTTTTAAAATTCACCACTTTTAAGCAATTAATATTTAATATAATTGGAATAAAGTCTCTTAATTCCTCTTTTTTATTGAAACGTTAAGATTACAATATATCATTTTATTAATGTATCATTCGTTAATTAAAATGTTAATATTCGAATGTTTCTTTAAATATTTATCACTATGTCATACTGGGAATATAATCATTTGATTCTTGAAATATAGAATACTAAATAAATTAAAGTAGTAAAACAAAATATAATATATTAAAGTATTCGATTTTCATTGAAATATCAATTAATTTGAAATATATTATTAATCATTACAGTTTATTTTTAAATTCTGAATTAAAAGTACGGTTTTAAATAAGAGTTTAAAAATTCTATGTGTATTTGAGCTTCAATTTTATAGTTTAAAATTATATTTTATTTTAATTATCTATATTTGCATAAAGTATTATTTAAGATGTCAAAAGAGTGGACACTATAAGAGAAAATGCTTATTAAGTTATTTACCAACACTATTTAAGCAAATTTCTTTAATAAAACAGAAGAGGAACATTTCTAGCATAATTAAATTTTCTCCACTTCCTTTTCCTTTTTCTTTTTCATAAGAACCATTTTTCAAGTCATTGCAGCGCTCGTTTCAGATTTTCAGATAAAAGTTTAAAAAGGCAACACTGGCAATGGTTATAGAATCATGATTGCTGAAAAATGAATAATTAGTTTTGAGCTCTGATTTCTATCTTAAAGTTGTTTTAAATTGAAGTTAATGACGGTACTTATTCCCAATTTTCTCTTTCTGGATAATTTCTTCAGATTTCAAGCAAGAAATAATCACAGAGATTTTCTTTGAATGGGTATTAATTTAATTGCTGGGTACTATTTGTTTTTATGGCTTCACTTTTCTGTGTAAATGATTTGAAAATAATTATCTTTAATTTGCTTCCTTTGAAGAATTATAGTTTCAATCAATTACTTTAATTTGTTTCCAAAAAATAAGCTAATATTTAATATTTTTTAAATTTATAACATTTTCCCATTTAAAATACTATTTATACAATTGTACATTAACTGTGACAAAAAGGAGAACCTCTTTAAGCATAAACATATTATGCAATTGATCACTAAAAAATGAATTATTGTATAATATTTTGATTTTCACACAAACTAAAAATCAATTCAATATATTCTTAAAATGAATTTAAATGGAAATAGTGTTTATTAAAATGAACTTATTTTTAAGCGATTTTATATCCAACCAATTAATTTAAGGGTTTTTTATATTAAACTTTTATTATGTATACATAATCAGCAATACATCAGTATGTTGGGGCTGATATTTTTTATAAACCTTTTGAAACACTCCAAAGTCATTATCAATAAAACAAATGTTTTAATTTTTAAAATGTGTATTTTATTTTTTTAAAATTTAATTTTTTATAAGCATTCATAAATCAGATTTTAAAAGAAATTTCCCACATATCTATACCTTTTAAATACAAATGCTTTTAAATTTAAATATAAAAGATCAGAGGTTATTATTAGTAAATCACAACAAAATAATATAAAAAAATACTTGGGAAATATATTAAAACGAATATATTTCAATATAATCCCTTAATTTTATAAAAAGCATTTTAAGATAACAGCAAGTAATAAAATATTGATTCAAATATAAAGATTAAGGTTTGAGAAAGAATTCACTGAAAATGATAATTTTATAAAGATCATGATTTTCACCAAAACGTATTGGAGCATTTTTATAAGTTTTGCTGAAATCATGAATTTAATTTTCTTTTACATCACGACACATAGGTATACTGATCCATTTTATGAATTGAACTACATTTTCTTATTTCTGGTGAAACAAAATTTTTTCCGAAAAAACATTTTAAAATTTCATTTTATTTGTAAGAACCAGAAAGTATTCTAGATTTTACCTAATTAAATAATAAAATTCTGTCAAAATGCATCAGGTATATATTCTGTAAAATTTCATAAATATGTTACACAAATTATCATATCGTATGTGTTACATTATATTTAATTTATAAATAAATATCTTTTTTTTTGTTGTAATTACTTATATAATTTTTCTGATGAAAATTTTTGTATATTTAATTAACAAATAAAATATTTAAAATTATAGTAATATTATGTTACTTGTAAATTTAGGCTAAAAAAATAATTATAATTTTGAATTTCAGCTTTTTAAAATTTATTCTAAAAGCTATTAAATGTTTACTTGAAGTTGCTTGGTCATTACAATTCTACACTTCACGAAAAAGTTTTAATCTTTAACGTAATATTAATGTGAGATAAAATTCATAAAAAATGGTATGTATAAAGAAGAAATGGATTTTTTGCTTTTAAAATAATTTGAAACATTTTACTGAAAACAATTTCGTTTTAGGATTTTTTAAATTTCAAATGTTAAAAAGTTGCTTGTAACGTATCTGTCAATATTTTTTATTTGCGGCAGCACATGTGGATCTGTGTAAAAGAACAGAGCACCCACTAACGGGACTGGAAGTACGACTTTTGCTCATAGATGGCAGCACCATCTGGTGACTTGCAATTTAGAGATAGGAAGCTAGTGAAGACCCAAGTCCTGGCTTATAAGAGGTATCAATTTGGAATGATAAAATGAAGGACATTGCAACAATGACGTATTTTACATATCCCCAATCGCCATTAATGAACAAGATTGATCTTCGAATAAACGGGGATTTGAGTTCACTACCTTCTGGTGTGAAATTCGCCCTAAAAGATGAAGGGCGCCCTAACCAACCACAACACCGTGAGAATTACAATTTTAGATACATTCTAATTTTTATTTTAGTTATAGTTAAATATCTTATTGATTATGCATATTATCTTATTATATATTTGTAATTTACATAATTAGAAAAGTAGTTTCTTAAATTCTTTTGCTTTTTAAAGTAAGCCTTCAGAATAGAAACTAAAAGAAACTAAGATTCAATTCATACCGTAGTAATTAATGATCTTTAAATATCTTTGGATTAAAAATTAAGCCATTAGTTACAGAAAAAATGACTTAATTAAAAAAAACTATGAATTAATATAAATGTCTTTTCTTTCAAAATGCAAATACAACAAATTCTGGGAGTTTTACATTGCATTTACAGTTTTTAAGGAAACTTTTAAAAGTCTAAATGAAACAGAAATTTTCTCGATAAATCCTGAAGAAAACTCTCGTTTAAT
>JAPDSC010019014.1:34706-51984 GCA_026290005.1 Latrodectus geometricus
TATATATATATATATATATATATATATATATATATGATCTGAAAGAAGATTTATATATATTTAACATTTTCAGATCATTTGGGTCATTTAATAATTTTAGAAACAACAATAAATGTTAAGCGAAATTTATTACATTATCTTAATAGATTTTTTTGTAGATTCAATTTATTCATTTGATTATTAAATAAATTAATACTTAAAGGGGTGTATGTTGTAATGTTTATTTAAGTAAAACATACGAATCTGTTAAGAATATATTTCTAATGTTAAATTCTTCGTAAGTGGAATGTTCTTGCTTATCTAAGTGATAAGTTCTACGATGATTTGGACAATGCGTTCATATTTCGCATGTTCATTCAAATTTTGTAATTTTTATGACTATACGCCCTTTGAAATCATAAAAGATTTCAGAATAGGAAAAAGAAGTATTTTAAAGAAGAAATGTTTCAATTTGCAAAATATATACGAATCTTTTTATTATCATTTGTGATATAATAACATGCAAGACTGCTTTGAAATGCATTTAATTAAATTCCTGAGAGATGCTTTCTCTGAATTTCATTGATTTGAAACAATTTCATTGGCACAATATTTACGTATGAAATACTTTCAAGGTAAAGTATAAATGATATTTAATTTGAGAATAAATATAGATTTAAGAGTTAATTAATGAAAGCTAATTTTGATTTCTGTTATACCTTGCTTTTAAAAATAATGTGAATTATTGATAAAAATATTTATTTAAATGAAATTCACCTACACAAAGATATTCCTAAAATTTATTAGGTTATATATAATAAAATACATTCTAGTAAAAATATAATAATTATTAAAAAGAAAGCATTTATACATAAATGTGTTTTTCTAAGTAACAAATATATTTGGCTATTATATTTCTTCTTGCTATAGAATGTTTCATTCACCAGGAAAATTTTTGTTTAAAGGGAAATTTATTTATGATGGATTAATTTTCAGGGACATTAATAATCGCATTTATCTTCTCTTCTAGTATTGATTAACTTGAGAATAATTTAAAGCAGTTATTTTGATATGTTTTTATTGTAAGTATTCTCGCTTCACAGATATATATTTTTATTTCCACTATTATTTATACCTCATTAATGCACTTAAGACTTAATATTTAGTTAAGAAAATTTAAAACTTCTTTTATTAATTAGTTTCTTTTTTTCAACTTGTAAGTCGTAATAATTGGTATTTATTAAAATTATTGCCGCCCAACCTGTCTAGTGGTTAGCGTACCTGACTTCATATGGGTGGGACCTGGGTTCGAATCCTGGCACGGGCATGGATGTACTCTCTCTCTTTCTTGTCTTCGTCCTTTCTTTGTGTGTTAATGGTTGTCTACCCTATAAACGGGTAACTATGGCATGTGTGTACTGAGGAAGTCGGACTCCACACCAAATATGGTTCAGTTGGAAAAGTGGAGCAGCTCACCCCATATTGCCAGCCTGGCTGGCACGTGTCAACAACAACATTAAAATTATTCACGAGTTTGAATATAGAAATAAATTTTTACCAGTAAATAGTGCAAATATATAGTAATAAAGTAATGTAAAACAAATTACATAAAATGTATTGTAGATAAATTTCTTAGTAGATTCTGAACAAATCCTTTCTGTTGTTGTTAGAAATTTCTAAAAGAATTCTGAGTATTTAAAACATGTAAGCATTTTTATGAATGTGATCATACTTTTATGAATATTTATATTATAAATATTGAAAAGTTAAAACTTTCTTAAATTAATAAAATACACTAAATGAAAATTTATAAATAGCAATTATCTGAAAAAATTGTCTTCGGTTGCATTTTGTTTACTTAAGTTAGGTAAACAAAAAATTTATGTATTTTCAATTGCTGTTTTGTAGAAACGTAATAGGCAAAATAGCTAATTCTGATAAAGTGATAGGATTTAATATAACACTAAGTCACACACAATTGAGGTTATATAGTAACTCACATCATTTTAGCAAGTTTACATTGGACATCACAAAATATTTATAATCTAGTTATCTAAGCATGGCAATTATCTTCCATAGGTTATGTTACCATTTAAATCAATTAGCTTACACTAAACAATCAATTAATAATACCTTGATTCAGTCATCCGCTGTAAAGAACATTAATTCATAGAAATATGCATTAATGTTACAATAAAGAATTCAATTTTGCTGCTACAATTGCAAGTCATCTAGTTCAGTAGGTCATCAAGATTAAAAAAAAAGATAAAATTTCTTTGAGATAGTCTTGAAATTGGAATTCCTGTGTGCAGAAATTTTATGAGTATAACTAGTATAACTAACTAAAATATTGAAATTCAAATGTCATTATGAAAATTTTAATACTTGAGTGAAAAGTCTATTTATGGCTGAGGACATTTCTGAAGCCCTACAATATGTCATACTGGTGAAATGTGATTTCGAAATCCTTTTCACTAGTATATCCATTAACAAATTGAATGATATATCATATTTTTATTTTCAAAATTACAAAAACTAATTAAGTATTAATTTTGAATTCAGGAATGACTTAGTTAAACTTTTTATATAACAACAACTATATATATATTAGTTTGGGGAAAAAGTAATCCATTATTTTTTCGGTAGACGTCTGTGATGATCGATATCTCGTCAGGTATATATCAAACTATTTCAGATTTATGCTCGTTGCAAAGGTGACATTTGACACTAAAATATCCTCTTGTGGTTTTTTGTTTGATTCATTCAGTTACGAGTACAAGGTTTTAAAAATGGAAGACAACAAACAGAAAATTCGATACATTTTCGTTTTTCTCTTGTAACGGCGAAAAAGATAGCCGGGTGGCTAAAATTGTGAAAGGTGTTTGTCGTCCTATATAAGACTGTAACAACCAGTTACGTACAATTTTTGTTTTGTCGTTTCCGTTCGGGTATTTTTGATGTTAGAGATGCACCTCGCATGTGGATACAGCATCATCGAAAATGTCTATAAAATATCAAAAATGATCGAAATTAACCGCATGTCAGCAGTCGTAACGCGCAAGACCTAAAAATCTACATAAAAGCTGTTTTAAACCTTTTTACAAAGTGAATCCAAATGAAGTTACATAAAGTTCACGTAAAAATAATGGATTTCATTTTCCCAAACCTAATATAACCGTGAAAATAGTTTTATCCAAAATTGCAGTATTCCGCAAAGTTCCAAAAATTCAAGTATACTTGCAAATTTATTTTTACATTATTTTTAAAAAAGTTTTATTACTCAAAATAATGTAACAATAACCGTTTGCCTTTCGATTTATAAATGCTTTATTATTTTCAATGATTAAAATTTTAGTGATATTTGTAAAACAAATCATCCTAATGCACATTCCCTAATGAAAACATAATCCATTTATCCACTTTATCCTGATCCACATTCCTTAATTAAAACCAACATTTCTAACAATAGAACTGAATTTTTAGATTTATTCTTAAATATTGAACATTTGTCTACTTATATGGAGGTTTTCGATAAAACTAATCAATATATTTTTAAAGTTAATAAATTAATACATTGCAAATCTAACACATATTTAAAAAAATTAAGGAACGTTTTATTTAATTAATTAAAACGTATATACAATATTTCTAAAAGTCTTATACTCAACAGAAACCAAATTAAACGATTAATTAATCGTATAATTGTAGTGATTTTCCTGTTAATTTTTGTTTTATTATGTGTACGAAGTAGGGAATCTCTTGTAAGATTGAAATAGTTTTTGTTATTACAGAAAGGTTACCCAACATTGAATTTTTTTGAAGGATTAAGGAAACACTTACTTCCACTTTAAGAATACTTTATCTTTGAATCTGGATCATAAGATCATTATTTTCTTAATTATTTTTGGAAAACATATTTTTATCTGAATTAAATAAATAAGTTTTGATTTGCTGGCACTGATATATTTTTTAATGTGCTGCTTTGCTTTTCTTTATGCAGTGGATATTTGTACACACTTTATATTAATTTTTGATATTTTTCATTTAATAGACACTCTTAGGGAGAATTGCGTGAAAACTTTTAGAGATTTTTATTTCGTGCTTGACAGAAAAGAGTGTTCTACTTGCAAAGTTGAACATCTCTATCCTGATTAAAAAGCGGTTCTAATGTATTTTTCCTATTCATATAAATATTGTAAGTATTATCTTACTTGTATAGTATTGTATAATTTATTCTTACTCTTGACTTTGACTTGACTTCGATTTTTGTTGTTCTTCAAATTATTATCCCTGGCACTAATTAATTCAAGATTATGAATACTGTACAATATTAATGTTTGTGAAAATTTATTATTTTAAATTTCAACAAGAAGTAATGTATTCTAAAAAAATTATGTTTTTGGAAGCAATTTTCTTTGTTAAAAATTATACATAATACAAATTAAATGGAATTGTAATAACATCATTTTTGATAATATTTTTCGATGATGTTTATGTTATTTTATGTTTGTTAAAATGGCACTAAGAGTATTCCCTAAAAATTTAAGAACAATCATATTTGTAAAGATGTAGTTTTATTGAAAAATTCATATAATGCACTATTAAAATGAAAATATCAATGGAGATTTGGAAAAATATTAATTGAATACTTAAAATGTGTTGAATGATTATTTATTATTTTAACATTAGATTGTATATTTCTTAGTTATGGAACAAATATTTATTTGTACCATTTACTTTACATATTTTTGTCAATGGAATAAAATAATGTTTGCATTAAAATAGCAAACAAATATTTTTGAAAATTAATTTCCACAACAAATGAAGGGTGTAATGATAGGTTCATTTACATAATAACGATCTCATTTTGATGGTAAATAAATATTTGTTCCATTTAACGCAATGTTTGCTTTGAAGAGTTTATACGCCACTATTTTATTAATAAAAAATGTAATTCATTTAAATTTAGTAGCAAAGCAAATATTAAAGGTGGTGAACTGTAAAGATTACATTAAAATGATTACTTCATATATTTTTTATTCATTATGTTTCTCTCGTTTACTGTTAATTACACATGTTATTATTATTATGATATTTTAGTAATATCTGAAAATCATTAAATATGTAAATAAAAAAAGAAATATTTAATAACGGAAATATTTAAGAAAAATCCTTTTAAATAGTAATGGAAAAGGAAATCTCTTGATTTTTAAATGTGATATTCCAAGAAATTGGATATGAAAATAATGAGGATGAGAAAAATTTAATAGGTATTTTTATGAGTGATATGATTATCTGAAATTATTTAAAACTGGAATATTTACACGCTGATTGTAAGACTGCCAATTAGTAGTATACTTTTAAAAATTTCGTAAGCTGCAAAACGAAAGCCAAAAAGATAATTTCGAAAATAAAATATTTATTTTGTGTATTACCTTATCAGCAGGAGTACTTATAAGAATATACAAGAAGTCCATGAACTCTTTCTAATATTAGAAGAAAATTAGAAATATTATCTCGTATAAATGATTGTTTTTCTAAGAAATATTTTTTTAAATTTACAAAATATTTGATTTCGTAACAAAATTTAGTATTTCATTAATTAAAATATCTAACTTTATATAAAAAAATAGTGAATGCTATTTAAAAGTTTGTATTTTATATTTATGTAATTTAATTTAATGTAATTTAAAGTATAATTATTAAATAAGAATGTTATTTAAAAGTAGATTATGTAATTTATAAGTTTATTTATTCTGGCATATTCTTAGTGCCTAATTTAATTACTATCACTGACGTTGATTTAGCACTGAACAAATTTTCTTATGCGAAAATTTTCATAATTTTATATATGATATAGTCTCAAAGTGAAGTTTCTTTGATTTAATTTGAATAATTCTCGTAACAACTTTTGTATGCCCTACAGATATTTGCAGAAGACTGGAGCTTAAAAGAAATTTTTTGTGTGTTCTAAGCCCCCAAAAATAACTGTAATTTCAGTAAAATTATAGAAGATACTTGAATACATTAGAAAGAAATTAGTATTTATTATTACAATATGCAAATGTAGAAAAAAAAAGATAAATACTTTTATTCATTCCCAAATATTAATAGATGAAAATTAAAGAAAAAAAAGGTAAGTCTCAAATCAAAAACATTTCTTAAACTGATAATCATATCATTCAAATTAATTAATAAGTAAACTTAGAAAAATTTCAATTCATTGTTAACTATGTTCTAAACTTATCACAAATATCGTAAGCAAAATTTTGAAAGGAAACTTAAGTTTTAATTTTAACTTGTCATAAATTAACATTTTGATGTGTTTTACTTCATGCTATTTTTTATTGTTGTGCATGTAGTTTTTTTATAATTGTCATTAACATTTTATAATTGTCAAAATACTGGTATATTTTTTCAATTCCAGATTAATATGAATTTTCATTTGAAACAGGATTTATGATTATCAATTTCTTAAAATTTAGCTTGTTAAATTTTTTTTTGTTAAACAAGCAAAAAAACATGATGAATAAAAATATTGTTTATTCATTTTATTATTGTTTTGCGTAAATAAATAATTACAATATAAATAACATTCAATAAATATGGTTTCAATTATCAGTTAATGCGATGGAAAATTTTTAATTTATTATATTTTTTTATACATTATGAAAAAATGTGCAATCAATAGTTTGCAATCAATATGAAAGTTGCACGTAATTAGTTTTCTTTCCCTTCGATCCTTTAATGAATATACGTGTTCCAAATGATGAATTCTAATGTCTGCGATCAAATTTACAATGTTAAAGATTACAAATTCATCACCCTTAGTAATTATAATAGAGAAAATCATGCTTGTTGAAAGATGAGTAATTAATATTTAATTTCAGATGCTTTCCCTGTGTTTGATATGTTTGAGTTTAATGACTAAAGCAATATTCAATTCTTTCTTTCCAAATAAATACTTCAGACATGAGAAGAGAAGTAATGAATAGAATCATTGGAAAAGATATTAATTGAAGGAGGACTAAAGATTATTTTTTCATTACTTTGATTATCAGATTTGTAATTAATTTAATATGAAATGCTTCTTCTTCAAATATCAAATTCAATTCTTTTTATTTTTAGGCTTATGATACTGTGTCCAATAATTAAATTACTCAAATTTATTCAACTTGTAAATGAATGTGACTGTGCAGACACTTAAATTAGTTGTAAATCAAAGTTAATATTATTTGAAGAAAAGTGTTAAAAATAAATCCTTAATTTTTGTGGGCAACATTTTTTTTATTAAATACGAAGTTTTAACTTAATTATTCAAACTTTATAATAAATGGAAAAGGATAGGTCTGAAAGTCATATTTCTTAATTAAATAAGGAAACAAAAATGTCATTTCATTATCTTAACTTCATTTAATAAATAGGGGAGAAATAGAATTGTTACAATTTTAAATATTTAATTTAATCAACATATGTTTGTTTCTTCTTTTGTGATAAGTGAAATTAATTGGGTTGGTTTCCAAATTTAATTTCTTCATGAATATTAAAATATTATTCCAGATGCAGATTATTATCATTGTTTAAAAATGGAAATGATTTTATTATAAAACTACACCCTATAATTAATAAAAGAATGAATCTGTCTCAATGAATCTTGAGACTTAAACCAATAAATAAATCTTTAATAAGAGCAATTTTTAATGCTGAAAAATTAAGAAAAGAGGCCTACTAAATTATGAAGTGATGTTTACTATTAGCCATGTTTATAATTCATCATTTAATAAGAAGTTTTCAATTCAGAAATAAATAACTGTTTACTCTGATGTATTTATTATGTAGAATACAATATTAATAATTGGCGTTTCAGTTTGAGAATAGGAATTTACTTTATTTCAAATATAAATAAGTTTGTGTTTTCTTATTTTTTACCCTAAATATATTTGTTACAATTAAAAGAATTTACTTCATCTTAACAAAATTTTTTTAATACATGTTAGAGTTCTTCATTCTGGGCACTAATACAATTTCTTGGTTTGCTTCACACCAAATGTGACTTTAATCGTGACTGAATTTTTAACGTAGACATTTTATTTAAACTTTTTGTTTTATATCTACTGAAAAAAAAATTGACTTCATATTGCCTTATTTCAATTTTTACACTTCATTCGTAAAATATACAAATATAACTTAGTTTAATTTTAAATAAAAAACTATTTGAAAAGTTCAAACAAGCTCAAAAAATACTCCTCATAAATTTATAATAGTGTTCAAAATAATTGAAGAACAATCATTTTCTCAATTAATTATAATTATTAAACTAAAGTACTAAACGTTGAATATTTTTGTGTATATACATGACAGTTCTTAAATTATTGCTATTTTGAAGGTAGAATGGATACATAGTATTTTATATTTTATCCTTCCTTTGCTCTTTGACTTAGTTCAATACAAGTAGCATATTTTGTTAAAACTATAATTTTATTTTATAAGAATATTTTTCTATTTTTCTAAAATATAACCTTTAAAAAAGTTTATATTTCAAGGAATGATAAACTTAATTTTCAATCTAACTTTAAGCAAGCATTATCATCATGAAAGCGTCATATTGCATTCAAAGTATTTTTACAAAACAAATTTCAAATGATAAGTACTTATATAATAATCTTTATAAGCCACAAAACTGTCTTAAGCTTTTAACAAAAAAATAATTTACATATAGAATTTTATTTTAAATCTGCACTTCCAAATAATAATCAATAATTCTTAATTAATTACTAATATTGCAGATATTTATCAACATTAAAAATGCATTTCATTGTAAAAATTAAGAAATATTTAATTTTCTTTTTTTTTAAACAAATAATTATTATTTTTAACAAATTATCTAAACATGTATAAATTTTTCAAACATAATGTTTCCAACTGCTTTATATTTTTCAAAAGTTGGTTTCAAATACCTTTTGGAGGTACAAAGGAAAATGACATTTAATTGTCTTTCAATTAAGATGTTCTTTAATAGTTAATTCTTATGAAGGGTTCTTTAATTTCATTTAATGCAATTTATGTAAAAAAAAAGTTAAATTAAAAGAATTATGAAATATAGTAAAAAAAAAAAATTCTTTTTGTTAAATATTGCATAATGGATAATGAACATCTTAATATCATGGAGATTATTGCATTACATATCCTAATGATCACTTTTAATAACAGTGAAAATTATTAGCTTTTTTTCTATTCTTTACAAATAATCTCTTTATCAAATGGTAAAATCTAGGTGACGAGAACTGATGTTAAAGAAAAGAAACAGAAGAAGAACAATTATTTTCACTGCGTCACTCTCTTTCTCTCTTGTCACTTAAAATTATTTCATTTACAGAATTGTAGAAAAAAATAAAGCTTCTTATGTCAAAATAGAAGAGTAATTTTCCCAATAAATGTCACAGAAATTTTTCTTTTAAAACACGCAAAAAGTAAACAGTATAGTTTGGCCGCTGATATTTTTTTATTATTTGCTTTCTAAGTTCATATAAGTAAAACAAATTTTTTTTTTAAAACATTTCTTTCTGAATATATTTCTTGTGGCATACTCTAAGAACTAAATAAAATGTACTTGATTGTTTTTAAAGTTTACCAGAAAATATATTTTGAGCTGAGTATTTAACATAAGAATGTTATTTTATAGTTATTCTATGTTATTGTTGAATCAATGTTATTGGTATATATTTCAATTTTGTCGTCTTGTGGTAAACAAGATATATTATATCTTGTTATGCTTAAAAATACTAGAATGTCTTTTATATAATCTGTTGTGTTGTTATCAAATTTAACTTTTTTATCATCTATCTTATTTTAATAATTTACAAAACATATCTAAATATTTTAATAGTAAACTTTAAAACTTTTCTGCTATTTTTCTATAATATATTTTGATTTACCGATCTAATTTCATTAAAGCAAATATTTAATGCACCATCGATCACAATAAATTATTATTTCAATTTGATGTATTTTTACGTCTTTTTTTGAGTTTCAATATCATCCTGCATATTTCGAATATTTCATAGTGTTTAAGTCTGACTCATTAACCAAATTATAAAAGTTCAAAGTAAATAGCAACATGAATCACTTTTATAATAACCAAATTTAGAATATCCAAGCCTCCACAGTTTTATCAAATACTCATGAGATCAGAATAATCACTGAGAATAAAGATTATGGTTAAAAATAATAAGTAAATAATAATTTAATAAGAACAAAGTTCATAAATCAAACATTAAAAATATAGGACGAAAAGAAACGTGTGAAGTGCAATTCTATTTATTTATTGAAGATGTTTAGTTTACAAAATTCAAAATTTTTATTAATTAAGTGATATATATATGCTAATTTTAAATCACATATTGAAAAGAAGCACATGTAAATAGGTAAAAGTTATATTTTATTGGAGTTTTTAACCTAATAATAATACAAACGTTCTAATTTTAAGTATTACGGTTATAACGTTCTAATTTTAAGTAATGGCTATATTTTAATTATATTATAATAAAATTTATATAATATATATATTTTTGTATATATTTATACAAAATTTTGTATATTATTATATAAAATACTATACTAAAATTTGTATTTCAATCTTTTCTTTTTTTATTTTGTGTATGCAATATAAAAATATGATACGGAATTTAATTAATAAATTTTCAATCATAATATATGGTTCATAATTTCTGAAATATATTTTTGTATATATTTATACAATGTAATAAATTAAAATATTCTCTTCACAGAGTTTAAGAATTTTTACAAAAATGTCTCAGAAAATTTATTTGATTTGGACTGTGAAAAATAAATGCTGCTAATTTAAAACGCCATCTTCTTGCATTTATTATTTTTAAATTCTAATTAAATATGTTCATCTTACGAAAAAATTTACAACAAAGTGATTAATAGTTCTTAAAAATACTAGAGTTTTAATAAATCATTTCGTTCCTATAGAGTATAAAATTCTAATATAACATCAACATCACTTCTTCAATAAATAATAACGTTTTTGAAAATATTGAATTATAATTTTACTTTTACTTCAAATAATTTTTCAGGTGAAATTTATCTGAGGAATTAATCGATATTCAAAAGAAATGCTAATGCCTTAAATTCCAAAGATTTTTTTATTACTTATGGAGGAAAATGCTGATATAACAAAAACTAAATAATAATGAGCTATGAATTATTTATTGTTGATAACAAGAACTTTTCAAATTAAGAGGAAGTCTTGTACTTATTTGTAAAAATGTAAGGATTTGATACATAAAATTAATAAATAGTAAAGTTTTTGATAGACAAAGAAGATATATTTGATTACCTTTTTGTATATCGTTTAGTTATTAAAAGTGAAACTTTCCTGTTTATTGGTATATTATTTTTAAATCAAAAATTTTTTAATTTACTCGTAATTTGCTATTGCTTTTGTAGCTATTTTTATGAAAATATATTTAGGAATTAAGTTTAAAAAAAACAAATTTTACTTAAAAATTCATGGTATTCATTACTTGTAAATCTTTCAGAGTTTTTCATAAAATTTCAAAACATATAGTACATATTTACCTTTACACAAATATGCATTTATATGAAGGTAAATCAATGATAAGTGCTATATTTGTTATAGATGACCTTTTGCTATATTTTGGTGATTAATATTCTCTGTTTTATTGAAAAATTTGACTTTATTTTCGAAAAGCTGAATAAGATGTTGAATTACAATATCATCTGTATTTAATTTCATTACACTCAAGGAGCTTTAAGGAGAGTGAAACGAGTAGAAATTTCACGGTGCAAATTCGATTGAGTACGTTGAGTAGTGCAAAACATCTCTTTATAATTTATAACAATATGTGTGATACCCAATATACGTATTGTCAGGTATTTTTATGTTGAAATACAATTAATTTTCGATTAACTGATTCTGGAAGTTTCAGGATGACAGCTGCACTTAAATTGTTCATTTTTTTATTCCTAAAATCAGAGTTTATTGTTCCATTTCTTAGTTGGTGCTTTAAAGGAAAAAAAAAACTTTTTTGTTATTATTTTGGTTTTTTGAGCTGGTAGCTAAATGGTTAGCCATTTGGTTCATCAGTTTGTGGGCTCAAATCTGACCTTGGGCTTGAAGGTTTGTAGTGTTTCGGAATCCATTTTTAACAGTAAGTCCCCGTCTAATTAACTTTCGTGTATAGAAAATGATCATTGAGCAAGAAACAAACCAATTATTCATTGACTTAAGATTTTTAGGTACGACCCTTTAAAAAAATGAATCAATAAAATAAAATAAAAAGTTAAGAAATAAAAAAAAATAAAAAGTTTATTTTTTAATATTCAATGAATATTTAAGCACTCAAAACTCATCTAAATTACTCATTATTTATTTTAAGAAAACTCAAACTGCGTCAAACCGACAATAAAGTAACTTCTATAATGTCAAAGACTTCATGCAATTCTGTTATATGTTAGGAAATAACGAATAAAAACGAGATGTTATATTTTATTTTCAATTGTGTTTAAAGTTAATATTATTTTAGTAAATAACATACTTTTTAATCATTATATCATCAAAAATTAATTTTAATTTAATTATCTACAGCACAGTTTTTTAATAACTGTAGAAGATTTATTTAATTTCGTATTTAATAAAATAGTATTTGTATTATAACTTTACAAAATAAACTTATCAAGGAAAGACATTCTTAAAGAATGTTTCAAAGTAAAATTACAGTTCAACCTACAAAAATACTTTTCCCTATTTCAAAATTATTTCAATACATTCTTACCTAGAATTGGAGAACATACCTAAATATATCTATTTTATGTAAGATAAATAATCAGATTTAGTTTCACGGTGTGAAATTTTATTTTTTATAGATTTAAATAGTTCCTAATATCAGATAAAATTATTTTCTAATGAAATATTTAAAATATTCATATAATTTAAGTATTTTACAGATATTTCTCTTAATACATAATTATAAATCAAATTTTAAAATCAGCTTTCCAAAACTTTTTCTAGTATTGTGTATTTCTTACGTTTTTATAGCCTCCAACAATCAATGAATATTATAATCAATAAACGTTTACTACTTTCATGCAATTAACCTGCTGATATCAACAATTAAAAATGCATTTATATGTAATGTAACTTAAAATGGACCCATGAAAGATGGAAATTAAACTCACAGTGGGGATGACTAATAACTTTTCATGATCTGCAATTCACAAAAGGAGAATGATTAAACACTACAGCATATATATTATTTTAACTGTTAAAAGACGTTTTTTTATAATGCAACGTAATTGTAGGATTAAATTTTAGTCAATTTTTTTATCTAGGTTAAGACCTGAGAATGGATTATTCTTCATGATCCATGTTATGGAGTTAGTTTTAGACATGTGTCTATAATTCTAAACCTCGTTTTTACTGTTAGTATTTGAATAATTGAATAACTCATTTAAGAGTTGATATTCTCAGTTATTCCTTCTTTCCCTCTCACACAATTTTTTCATTTATTAGAAATTCATAACTGGTCATGTTTCTATAACCCTTACTATCTACATTGAAAAGATAATACGAGACATTTAACTAAATCAATCAGTTTATATGTTTATTCAAACAACATTTTTAACAAATGCGGTTCTCTCAACATTTTATTGTAATTTGCAACCAATCTGTTTTTTCTAAAAAATATAAAGTATCAATAACAAATTTAGATTCGTAAATTATGCATCTCTGAATATACTACCCTTTATTAAAATACACTACTGGCCATTAAAATTGCTACACCAGGAAGAAATGCAGATAACAAAATGATATTTCTTGGACAAATATATTTTACTAGAAATAACAAGGGAATAAATTTTCAAAAATTTGGCTGGATAGATCCTGAGAAATGAGTACCCAGAACAACCACCTCTGGCAGTAATAACAACAGTTATACGCCTGGGCATTGAGTTAAACAGATACTGGATTGCATGTACAGGTATAGATACCCATGCAGCTTCAACACGATGCCACAGTTCAACAACCGTAGTGACTGGCGTTTGATGACGAGCCAGACGCTCGGCAACCATTGACCAGACGTTTTCGATTGGTGAAAGCTCTGGAGAACATGCTGGCCAGGGCAACAGTTGAACATGTTCCGTATCAAGGAAGGTCCTTAAAATACTGGCAACATGCGGTCGGGCATTATCCTGCTAATACGTAGTGTTTCGCAGGGCGCGAATAAAGGGTAGAGCCACGGGTCGTAACACACCAAAAATGTAACGTGCACTGTTCATAGCACCGTCAATGCAAACAAGAAGTGTCCGAGACGTGTATCCAACGGCACCCCATACCATCACGCCAGGTGATGGGCCTGTATGACGTTGACGAATGCACGTTGCCAGTGTGCGTTCACTATGATGCCGCTAAACACGGATGCGACCATCATGATGCTGTACACAGAACATGGATTCATCTGAAAAGATGACGTCTCACCATTCGTGCGCCCAGGTTCATCGTTGATCAAACCATTGAAGGCACTCTTGTCTATGACGCAGCGTCAAGGGAAGCCGCAGCCATGGTCTCCGAGCTGAGAGTCCATGCTGCTGCAAACGTCGTTGAACTGTTCGTGCAGTTGACTGTTCGTCTGAATGCGCTGAAAAGCTAATCATTTGCATATCACAGCATCTTCTTCCTTTCGTATAAATTTCACGTCTGTAGCATGTCGCCTTCTTGGTGTATCAATTTTAATGGCCAGTAGTGTACTTTGGCTTTTTCATTTTTTCACCAATTTAAAGTTCTTGAAATATCTATTAATGATTAATTATTTTAATTCTTTATTAACAATTGTCACTTCAAAGTCATTTATATCTGTTAACACAATTTACATAATTTTGCTTATTTTTATGAGCTTCAACAATCATTGTAAATTTTAAAAGGATGTGTACACATAAAAAATTCTATATTATTAAAACTGAAAAATAAGTAAATTGATAAAACACCTTCAATTCATAAATTCATATTTAGTCCTAGCTATAATAAAAAATATTTTCTGCATTATTATTTTGATAAATTAAAAAATGTTTAAAGAATGACTAGATGGATTTATATGATCATATTATATTCATCGGATTTTCCATCTAAGTAACGAATCTCGATGAAAGTAGTTTCATTGTAATGTCAGAATACAAAAATATTAAATATTAATTTTGTGAGAGTAACAAGTATTTATTTTAGGTATACATAGATACTTTTAATTTTTGTAAAGGAAAACACTGTAATAAAATTTTAAAAAAATAATACTGTAAATTTGAATTCTAGGAAAAGTATGATTTATAATAGTTTGTATTAAAAAAAATCAAATTTATTTATATTGCTTCATAAAAGTTTATGTCATTGCTTAAAATCAAATTGTAAATAGTTTAGTCATTTATAAATTTAAACATTTTAAATATCATGAAAATATGAAAAGTAATTTTAGCAACTCAACATTTCAAATTTTATCCCCAAATCGTTATTTATAATGAAGTGTAATAAAAGTTATTCCTAATCAAAATAAAAAAAAACATATTTAAGTGGAAGATTAGTAAAATAATATAAATGCTTATACGTTTTATTATTTAGGAAAAATATACATTAAAAAGAATTTAGATAAACTATTATTTAAATGAAAACAACATCTATTTATAGAACATAAAAATAAAATTATTAATTCCAAATTATTAATTTATTCAATTAATATACACTTTAAAATATATTTTTAAATCTATTTATAAAATCGTTCTTATCATTTTTGTTTCTTATGTATAATATAATTTTATATATGCTTTATTTAAAATTTTCTAAATATGAAAGAATGTAATTTCTAGATTAGATTCCCGACGACACATTGAATGGAATGAATTGGTTAATTAATTAGATTTAATTAATTTAATATAATTTGCAGCTTGAGGACAATGATTTTAAATTTAGAAAGAGTGTAACATTTCATTGCTTTCGGAAATTATTATGAATAGTGATTTTCTTAATCCAAGAAATACTTTTATTACACATTTATTAATACAATTAATATATAAGTTATAATTTTTCAATTTTTGAGCTTTGTTACATTTACTTTGTGTATATAGTTTGATATATATTTATTTTTAATATGACTGTTGTATCAAGTATAATAAAAATATAAATTAATTAAATATATAATAAAAATTCCCTTAAAACGTTAAGTAAAAATGTGTCATCAAATATAGAAATGAAACAGTTTTTTTATTGCTTTATTGATATAATAACAGTTAGAACCTAAAATAATAGTTAAGTCTTTAGAAATAACGTTTGTTTCCAGCAAATTACAAATAAATCCCTCCATAAGAAACCAATTAGTTTTACTGGTGGTTTGTCATTAGTAAAGGAAGAAGTAATTCTACTTCTTAAAAAGACAGCGACGGTAATAAAATTTTCAACACATTTCAGAAATTGCTTTTTTGTTCCTAGTAATTTACTTTTATTATTTGTGATTGATATACGTGATTAAAAACAAAATTCGAAAGCTTAAAACACACTTTAAAAAATTAAATAATGCATTTATAATTTAACTTAAAATTTATTTTTTTAAATTCTAAAATATATTAAAATTTGAAATATCAAACTCATCAATGGTAAGGTCTTTTTCGATCAATGAAAAATAGGGTATTTTTAAATTAAAATAATTTTATTTAGTAATGTATTGTTAACATGTATACAAATTTGAGCCCACTTATCCTACAAACAAGAATATAGATGAGATATTTTTTTAGATCATAAATTTTTAAATAGTTTCAATAATTAATAATTTGACTTATGAAATAAAAACTATAATAAATCAATTATGAATAAAACTCAAACTGAAAACATTATTATTATAGTAATTAATTCGTACATGAACAAAAATAATTCCGCTTCTCAGTGCAATATAAATTGTATGACTTTTGTTTTCTTGTATAGATTTTAAAAAGTTTTTCTTTCATTTGCTTTTAATTTCACATAAAGGAGAGTTATGTAGGCAATATTCATAAATTTGAAGGAAGGAAATATGATATTCCGATTTAAATAAAAATGGCAAGAAAGAAACAGTTACAAAAATTTAAATTTTTTACCTATATATATATATATATATATATAGAAATATATATATAAATGGAAAAAGTTATTTTAAACCATTAATTATGGTTTCACGTTGCATGGATACTTCAAAACTTAATCATCATCACTTAATCTGTTGATGTCAAGTAACTTTTTTTT
>JAPDSC010019021.1:0-23019 GCA_026290005.1 Latrodectus geometricus
TACAAAGACTTTTATAATTTCAGATCATATCAAGCAACAGAAAGAACCAAAATTGCTTTACATTTCTCTCATTCAGGAGTTGTGAAAAAAGTCTACACAGCATTTGGGCTATTCAAGGATGCTGTACCTCTAACTGCTGACAATTTTTGTGGACTAAATAACAGGAATTGGCGTACTAGTGAGATTTCACCATTTGCCACAAACATTGAATTCATACTATACCAATGTTACAATGAATATAGAGTAATGACTTTGCACAATGAAAAACCTGTGGTTATTGATGGATGTGATAGTTTGATGTGTCCGTTAAGAAACTTTTATGATAAATATGCTCCAGTTGCTGAAAATTGTAACTTAAATGAGATATGCAACATTTGCTCAAGACAGTAAAAGAGAAACGTTACAACTTAAGCAGAAAGTTTTATGTATATTTTTATTGCTTATTTTTATTTATTTAAACAAATAAAATTTTAATTTTCCTACTTAATTTATTTATGAATAGTAAAATTTTATTTAAAAGTTGAACAACTTTAGCAATTCATTAAATATAGTAAGAAATGGAATATAATATTTTGGAATGGTTTGTAGGAAAAAGCAGAAAAGTTCCCTTTTTGATAAAAATTTAGCTAAAAACATTTTGCTAATAAAAGTCAATAAAATTTTTATAAGGAATTAATTCAAATAAAGAATGAATGAAGAACATTCGTGTTGGGTTTTTTAACATATAATAACAAATTTAATATTAGCAAAATTTTACATCAAATGAATAATTTGTTTTACACAGTAAGACAGGATATTTATTTCACTAATACAAAAAAAGTTGTTAGTTTAAAATGTATTTTCACAAATTTAAAAATATTTTAATACAATTTTTAAGATTCTGCATGTTATTCTATAATTTTAAAGATAATTTGATAAAGAAAATCAATTTTAATTTTATAATTCTAAATAAAAAATTCATTAACTATCTTTAATTAATAAAACATAAATATATTTTAATTGAATCATGTTCTTAAATATTGAGATTTCATTTGGTAAATAAAATATAGCTTTATTATTCAAATAAAAAAATTAACTACAAGAATCTTTCAAAAAAAACTCAAGAAGTCATTTTAATTATAAGTGTGAGTTTTACACAATCACAAATTTAATTACAACATTAAAGGAATATAAAAAAATCATATAAATATGTACATAAAGACAGCTAATTCTTTAACTTTAAATAATATATTGCAATCTTAATTGTATAACCAAATATAACTCATATATTTTTATTCTGATAAAATTTTATATTAAAATACTATAATTTACAATATACTTCCATCAATTTTGTAACATTTTCTAGTTCAATTTAATCTAAAGGTATCTGTTTAAACAAACAACACTCAATCTAAAAGATAATATACTAATTACAAAATCTATACACATAACATAAATAAGTTTAAAGCAAATAAAGTATTAAAAATCTTGTAATACTCCTAATCAATTTATGTTACAGATAAAAATATGTACTGAAAAATAGATACATTGTTCTTTCATAGAAATAAATAATTTAATTTTGATTTATGTTATAGCAATTAAGTTATATACATTTAATGCATTTTAAAATACAGGTATAAAAATTATTTGTATCGTTGAATCTTTTAAAATTATTAAATACTAAAATTTACAAAAAGTCATTTATTGTAAAAACACAGAATTTAATTTAATTTAATAATCTGTAATAATTTAAAAGTTGAAGAACAAAATCATAAACAAAAATTAACTTTTTACGCTGAATATCAAGCTTTCAGAAACTTTCATTCATATAAATATTATAGTAAATGAATTAACAAAAATATAGTGAATTTATTAAGATGAGACTTACTGCTTTATGTTACATGAAATACATCATGTCTCAGTGGAAATTTATTTATCACATTAAAAATATATTATTTTGAATTGACTGATAATGTGCAAAAAAACTGGAAATTATTTTATTTATTTTTTTTTCGGGCTGATTAAAAGACAATACATTTCGACCATAACCTACTGTATAAAACTTCGAAGAAAATCATATTTGAAAAATATAACTCAAGAACAAAATTTATATATATATATATATATATATATATATATATATATATATATATAAAGGAATAGATGCTTTTGAGAATTTCAAATATAGAATATATGACTTTTAAATTTCATTTAAAATACTAAAATGAACTTCAACACTTTTCTTTAAATTGTGTCAACAAAAATAATGATAGTAAATATTTGTTTTCACCACAAAATGTTTTTCCAAGAATAACCTCCAACTTAAATATATATTTAAGCATAATTGACAATGTTTTTTTATCTTTCATATAATTAACATATTTCATTATAGATTCTGAATAACTTAATGATTCTTTCTTATTTTCAGTTTAACAAACAATCGTGTTAAAGAAATAAATGATTTTTTTATTCATTAGATATGAATATTTCAGAAGTTATTCTCAATATTCATTATTTTTAAATCATTGGAAATTCAAAAATATATAAATAGAAAATTTATAAAAGAATTAAAAAGCTTTAAGGATATGAAATGCAAATGACGTTAATCTGGAAATGAAAATATCTATAATTAATTAAAAAATTAAAATTTTTTTCAATTTTCCATATTTAAAATTTTATTTTAAAAAATTTCACAAATAAAATGTACAAATCAAGGTTTAAAAATAAATAAATACATTTATTTCTGCATTTTTAAAATAAAAAGCAAAAATTGTTCGAAGTAATGCTTAAGCTAATTCGATAATAAAGTCCAATATAAAAGCTATATTTTATTAGCTTTTGCAAACATAATTTCCAAATTTCTTTTAAAAGGAATTTGTTAAAGCAAAAGAACTAAATATTATATGACATACAGAGACAACAATTGTATTATACTGGCAAAGTTATATTAAAAGTTGTTTTATGAAACATTTGTTTTAAATATTTTTTATAAATGCACCATATATATTCCAACTATACAAATTGTTTAACCTGACATAGTAACAATCTAATGTTCGAAAATATATGTAAAGACAATCGTAAAAATGAAATATTTTATTTTTCTTGGAGTAAAAAAAAAAGTTCATTTTACAATATGTTACATAATTTAATGAAACAAATATAAAAACAAAATTTATGATTATAAACACAACAAAAATATATTAACATTAATTTGTAAAGGCACTGTAATGTGTTTGACTAGAGAACAATTTACGTTAACATAATGACTATTTTTACTTTAAAAAATACATATTTTATACAGGAAGTTTGCTTTCTTTTGCCCATTTTTTTGCCACCTGCAAAATTTTTTCTGCTTGAGGATTTGTTGAAGTGCGCAAAATTTGAAAAATTTCTTGCAAAGATTCACTGTTAATAAAAAAATTATTACAAATAAATATTTTAAATAAATCTCATTATATATATATATATAAGATGTTGATAAATATTATATATAATGAACATATAATAAGAAGTAAATAGAATATTCAAGTTTAAATTCAGTGTCTAATTTTTTCCAAATGATAAATATATCTTTTAACTATTATAAAATGAGATAAAGTTCAATATAACCAAAGCCTCTATTAATCATCACTCCTATATAAAGGTCTTTTTTAATAATGGATAAATTTCACAAAAATTATTTTTAACTAAAAAGTTGTGTCTATTATTTGAATGTATCTGAATGACAGATCTATTTTTATAAGTGAGAAGAAAAATTCAAAAAAGTAATATTTTGATTAAAAAAATTTTAAATGATAATAAATAATTCTTCACCTCTTGCTGGAATATTTTTTCAATAAATTATTTTTGCCATTGCAAAATTCTTTGACATGAGATATTTTTTAGTAGTTTATAGTTTAAAACATTCTTTTCCTATAGAACATACAACTTGTCTCTTAAAATTGATTAGCTTAATCAATTTGTATTAAGTTTTGATTGTAGAAAAGGGGAATTTTTTTATGCATTTTAACTGTAACAAAATTGATGCTAGAAAAATCATCAAAATTAAAATAGCTGTTAAAGGAATAAAATAGATTAAATGAATTTATACCACAAAAATATACAACAAAATGTCATGAATTTCAGTTCAATAACAGTTTATCTTAAAATAACTTGAGCTGTAAATAGAAAAAAATTTACATCGTGCAAGAAAAATTTTCAGTAGCAGTCTCAACAAAAACAAAATCTTCTGATAGCCATTGAAATTTCAAATCCATGATATTGATACATGCGAAATTTATTAGCATGCATATGATTCCATATATGCATGATGATTTCCATATATATACATATATGTATATAAAGATGAATTCCATATATATATATATATATTGCATATCAATCTATGTGTATAAAAGAAGAAACAATAACGACACCTACAACCTATTTAAATGAAGAAATTGTACAGAAAGTTTTGCATACACAAATTATATTTGAATGTTATTCCCTGGTAAGAAGTTGTTGTAATATCTTGAATAATAGAAATACACATCAGTAGGTTTCTAGAATACCCATTCTGGAAATATTATCTACAAAATTCCATTATTTACAAGATAAGAAGAGTCTGAAATAAAAGCTTGATGACCTTTATAGCAGTAGAGACTATTAACTCACCACTCATGCCTTTGAATATTCTGACACATTACAGTCAAAAATGCCTTCAATGATTCGATCCACAATCCTTGGAGTAAAAATGCAAAATATTGTGTTTTCAGATGAATTCCATTTCTGTTTACAGAATTATGATAGGCGCATTCATATTAGAAGGAATCATGGATAATATGCATTGTTATTGTGCATTCAACATCATGATACAGGTATATTTTTTGAAGTGATGATATTTGTGTGGATGTTGTGATGAAGGAAGCAAATCTTGTTCATATTTCTATCATGTTAAAACTTTGGAAATGTGACCCATCTCTAAAGCTCTAATTTGTGATCTAAAGCTCTTCTTTTGCGACTTTACTTTTTATTAGATTATTGAGAAATATAACGCTTTAGCAAATTAGCATGACTGCTAATTTGCTAATATATAAAAATATATATAATGTTGTCAACATTATACATATTTTTTTAATGCAGAAAATATTGCAGCCTTGGACAGCATGATTTATAGATTTCTCATTGGCAGAAAACGCCTGGTCATAGTTTATTAAGCAATTGTCTCATCACTATACTCCAATCACTACAGTTGATGTCAATCAGTTGAAGCTATTGATAACGAAACATCTTAGCTTTTAAGAGTTCCTAAAAGTATATTAACTATAGTAGATAACATATACAGAATGCAGCAAGACACTAGTATATCACTTGCAAAATGCTTTAATATTGTAATATACATATTAGTTAGAACAAATTATATTGTAAATTATTTATTTTGCATATTCATATATTTAAAGAGAAATGAACATATACCTGGGTTCGTGACCAGCTATAATCATTTGTAAAACTCCTACGCAAGCACCTCTCTTTCCTTCCCAAAATTCAGGATTTGGATCTGATCTTTCAAGAATGTCAAATGCCTTAGCAGCATAAAAAAATTGTCCCATCTAAAAAGCCAAAAATTAAATTATTAATAACTATAAAAACACGTTTATTCCAGTCTTGTATCGAGATTGACAAAAATATTTTGCAGTAAAGAATATAAAAATATTGCTATTGACAACTAGCAATATAAAAAGAAACATTTTCTAAATTTAAAAGTAATTATAAATACTTAATATTAAGTTTAATTTTCTATATGCATAATGATTAAATATCGAGGAAATAATGAATAAATCAAAATTTTACTTCCAATCACATTAAAAATAGTAATCTGTAAAATATTTTTTTATCTGACAGAAAAGAAATTTACTTATCTTATAAATCTTATACAAATTTTATCTAATAACTTTAATTTAAACTCATATAGATATGTTTTGTAATCAACAAACCTTGTAACAATCATTAGCAATTTGCTGCAGGAGGCTGAAGGACTCATTGCAATGCTCAAGTTTAGAATATAATTCCCATGCCAGTCGAGGTTTTTTGTTCATCACATCTATTGAAATACAAATTGAATAAATATTTGAATGTAATCCAAAACAAAAAAATTTTAAATGCAAAAGTATGTAAAACAAAGCAATCAACTCACAACATCGAGCTAGCCAACTTAAGTAAGTATAATCACTCTTGATTTTTTCATTTTGTATGAGCAAGAAAACCTAATAAAATAATTCATTGTAAAAACAAGTGAAATAAAATTAATAAAAAGTACAATTGAAAATTTGATTTAAAGTACTATAATATATATTAATGGTATTATAATAATGATAATGGTTTCATTCAAATTTGTAATGATAAAGATCATACACAATTACATTGATATGTATAATTGTTTAAATACAATAAATGAGGTAATATTTTTTTTAAAAAATAACTGATTTAATATGATTTTTTAAACGCATTATATTTAAACAACTTATCAAATTATATTTCTAATGCTTTAAAAAATAGCTTTTCAATCTAAAAAATATATTAAATTTTAAATATATTTTAGTAACATAAAATTATACAATAACATATTTACATTAGATTACTTTAACTAATCACATACAAATAGAAAATATTCATAATATTATAATACACAGAAACTTTATATGCTAATATTCAAATTAGATATTTTAATTAGATATAGTTATATACATATAACATAAAAATATATAACTATAATAAAGTTACAAATCAAGTATATGCAAAATATATCTAATGTAATTTTTCACCTAATATTCATTTTATATATTCAATGTATAATTATATGAAAAAATGAAAGTTGGAAATATACCAATGATAAAAGTCAAATTTTAACTTTAATAATTTTATTAGTAAAATCATGTTTTTAATATCTTCCTTCAAAAATTAGTTCAGTATATAATAAAATGAAATGGTGTAATCAAAAAGTGTTAAATATTTTCAAAAAGTGTTAAAATTGTAGTTAAATGTTTTCATTTTAATAAAAGTATTCATACTTTTATTCTTATAAAAGTATGATTTGTTAAATATAATAATAGTAAAAAAAAAAAAAAAAAAAAAAAAATTTTAGTGAATTAAAACTTTTTAGAAGTGTATGTTCATAGCCATGTTACTATTTAAATATATTCAAACCTTAAAATTATGAGACAAAGACTGTCAAAGAAGAAAATTATGATGTAAATCAAGAAATAACAAATATAATAACTTTAAGCAATTCTCCTAAATAAGAATGATTTAAAATTGTTATTGCCATTTGTAGATTTATATTATAAAGAATTTTATAATACTTATTTGTAGACAATCTTATTTGATAAATAGTTACTGTTTCCTAATAACTTTTTCATATTTAACATAAATATTTGAGAAAGGTAAATAATTTTTTTTTAATTATAAGTTAATTCAAGACAAAAATACAAATCTAAAACACATGATTTTCATGTGGCATAGTATAAAGGATTTTGGCAATGCATTTTTAAATTTAAACCTAATTTTGAACAGAGTTAAATATTTACGGTGAAAGTGCTAATTTTAAGATTTTGAAAGTTTTGCATGATTTGCAATAGAAAGTAATGGTCTAACATAATAATTTGTAATATTTTATATGTTATGTTAGTTCATCACTTCTTTCATCAATTAAATGAAACTGCACTTTTCAGATTTTAAATTTTTCAGCTAACTGCTTAGTTCCATTTATCACAAGCTTATTTATTTAGATTGGGCACATGAATGATGCATTAACAATAAAAAAAATGTAAATAATTGCAATAAAAGAAATCTAACACATGAATATCAAAATGGAATAAAATGATGTCATTAATTTTAAGCTTAAAAAGTTTATTACCTTGAAATTTGCAAATGATAACATGATATAAATTATATCTTACTATTAAAATATTAAAGTAGAACTAATTTAAAAATTCAGCAAATAAAATGATCACAAGGACTTACTTAAGTAAAGATTTGTAATAAGTTTTTAAAATTGTAAAAAAAAATTAATGTTATAAATTGTTGTCAAGTAAGATTTTTAGTAAATTTCATTGTCTAATAGATTAGATATTTGTTAAGAAACTAAAAAAAATTTGAAATTATTTGTAACCTCTAAATTTAGAATAACTTATTCTATGAATAAGTTATTATGAGATATGATTCTACAGTTATAATTTTATATATTATGTGACAAAAAAAATTTGTAATTTTATAAATTTTTTAAAAAAACATTTGATTTTTTATTGACTATAAAACTAATGTAATATATATAATATAATGTAGTAAAACTTATTTTTAATTTAAATTTGTTATCTAATATCAAAAATAATAGATATAGCATATTAATATACAAGCCTTTTAGAACTCTAAATACTACCATAAACTAAATAAATCTACTAAAAAGTTATTTTTATTTTATTAGAAGATGATAACTTTTCTCATTTCAACAAAACATACAGTGTGAACATTCATGAATTTCAATAATATATAAGGAAGCAATTTGTTTACCTCTTCTGCTTCTTTAAAATTACCAGTTGCTGCTTTAGCTTGAGCAAAATTGAAGTTAAAAGTGTCATCATTATAGAAGTAACTCTGAAAAAATTAAAACTAAAATAAATTTATTAAATAAATGATTATTAATAAAATATTTTTCTCAATTAAATAATTATCTAAAAACTTATTTATTAAATATCAGAAAAGATTATTATGAATTATTGAGCTCATAATCATAAATATGTTATTCAAATTTTGCTTCTTATTCATTTATTTCCATTTCTTAATGTTTTCCACTTCTTAACAATAAAGTAAATACATATATGTTGATTATATAATTAAAAATTCTGACTTAATAATAACATTCATACTTTTCTTAAAAGTATTAAAATAAATGCTGGTACAAAATTAACTATTCAAATTTCAAAAGAAAATATATTATCATTATTTTCATAAAAAAATGACATTACTAAAAGACAGGTCCAGTTCAAAATGACATTTTGTGATAAGTACATTTTAGGATACTTTTTGAATGTTTCAAAAGTTGTAAGGCAAAACTTAGTCATAATTCATTAATTAACAGCAATAATTAAAAAAACAAGCTGTAAGAAAAATAAAACATTTTAATTTAAAATAAATATATAAACTTACATTAACAAACAGGTAGTTATCAAAATAATGAAAACACTCTAGACTTATAAAGAATTCTTTATTAGTAAGATCACTTCAACATGTTATACAGATTGATTACGCCTAGAAATCTTCATACGAATGTTAAATCGTTTTTAAAGGAATATTTTATCATTTTTATGGAATTATTGTGAAAATTCAAGGAGGTATGCTATTGAAGCACATCGATTCTACATTAAACAATATAAAATAAACCATATAATTTAATTCTATTCTAGTTGGGTGTTTGTACAGATATTTAATTAGCTTGTGTTCATCAAATCATAATTGGACAAGTCTCACTACATGGATAGGTGATAGGTGCACTAGCATCCTGAAAAATTCCATTTCCTGCAAGAAACAAATTTTGCAATACAGGGTGGACATGGTTAGCTAAAACTTCTCAATAATGTTCCCAAGCATCCTTCCTTTCAGTGTTACAATTGGGTAAGTAGAAAACCATGAAATGTTTTTCCGTATTATAACAGATCCACATCCATGCTAGCAAGAAGATGATTCATCAGACCACAAAGCTTTCTTCTTCTAATTTATCGACAGAATTTGTGAGTGTGACACCATTGTTGGAGACATTTGGGATTCACACCTTTGGCAAGACGCTTGGAAATTGCTAACTTGCCATAAATGTTTGATTTATGGAGATGCATTCTAATTGTAATCATTGACACTTAAAAATCGAGATTGTTGATTCAGATCTGTGATCATTTTTGTTACATTTGTTACCTTTTTTAGACAATACATGCTCCTTCCATATTGGTAGATCTCTTTAACTGAGCCTCTTTTCTATGCCCAATTTTGATTTGCTGGTCTTGTCTTGCCCCTCTATGTGTATTCTGTTATGACTTTCATACTTGTATGACTAGAGGAAAAATACCTCTACAAGAATGTAAAAGTTTAGATGTTTTTAGTCTCACATACTCTAGCTAGACAGATTCTTACAAAATTGGCCTTTGAAAATTTGAGGGGTTCAATATTTTATGCTTTTAAAAAAGACTCATAGAAGTTTAATAAAACTACCACATACAACCAGAATCTATACATTTCTATTTATAAAAAAAAACTGGTAGCTATATTTTAATGCTAACAAAGCACATTAAAAATGTCACTTTTATTCACAGGTAGTAAAGTATCATTTATTCACTATACAACAAAATTCAGACCAATATTTTGAAGAAAAAAGTTCAATATTTACATTTTTTTAATACTTGAGGAGTAATTTTAAATATACAGTAATATTTTCAAAATACATAATAAGCGTTTCTTGGTAAAAACAAAATGCTTTAAATATTGTTATATTAAATAAAATTGTTTTTCAAAAATGTAAAATGAATTTTTTATTTATAATTGCTATTACATTATTATTAATAAATAATTTATAGTGATTAAATTATTTACTAATGTATTATTTGTAGCATTATGTTCCAATAAATCTATCATAGACTAATCATTCTTGTCAAATTTATTTATAAACGGAAAACGTTTTTGGATAAGTAAGGAACAAATTAAGTTAACCTTCATACATGGATCTATCTTGAATTATTTCTAAACTCTGTACTACTTCTGTTATTTTATTTTTTAACATAGATAAATGTTAATTTGTATGGCATGTATGTATTTTTTGTGTAAATGCGATTTTGAATTAAATTTGATAAGTTATTAATTACTCATTAAATTTAATGCATTATATAATTTATTTGAATTAAATACAACACAATTCTAAAAGTGAAACAAGAATATAAAAATAATCTCAAAGGAAATAAAAGATTATAAAAGCAACTTCTAAATGAAGGTACATGAAATTATAAGTTGAATACATTGTAATTTTTCATAGCTAGATGCATGGTTTTACTTAGGTATTAAAACCTCTATGATTTTAATAAAGTTAAAGAAAAGATAGTATGTTTGTATTAAGTTTTCACAATTTTACAAAAGTTAACAAATTATAATAATGATTTAACAAATGTCCTGTAGGCAATTATACCCTCAACAATAGAAAATAATAAATTTAATGAAGTCAGAAATATAAATCAGAAAGAATGATAAACTCATATAAAGTAGAGTTTTTTATTAATATCTGAAAGATAAATGAATATATAGTAGATTATTGAGAATAAACTAGTACTGGTCAGCCACACAATTACATGTTGGATTACACAATGTGAGTATGGAAACTCACAGTTTAACTGTAATTTTCTAAAGAGTTTTTATAACTAGAATAAGAGTGAAAATGTGATGAGCAGAAAAATTAAATTTTAAAGCTGATGAATTTCTATTGTCACATAGTAATCTTATACTCTACTAAAAATTTATTACTTTTTATATCACTTCTTAGATTCACCACTAGATATGCTTTCTATTAATAAAAATGAAATTGAAATAAAAAAAAATAAGACTTGATGAAAATAGATGCCTTAAAAGTTGATTGAAAAACTGACTAACAAAGAATTCTAAGATAACTAACAATAGAAAAATAACAATGATTATTGTAAAGCTGCAGAAGATTTGTTGAAAATGAATGAGATTTACAAACAATGTAAATTTAAGTTCTTACAGTACAAGTTTAAAAAACTTTTAAATGTCTCAAATTATAAATTAATTTTAAAAGAAAAAAAATTACTTTTATAGAATTAAGGTAAAGTAAAACATCATCAAACTGTTTCAGCAAGAAGAAACATGAAGCCATGCACTGTCTACCAGGTATCGTATCTAAAATAAAATAATGTATTTGAAATTTCTTCTAAATATCAGTTTTAAAAGAGAAAAATATAATTCATAAAATCGAACTTTCACTTAATGAATTGTTTCTTATATAAGGAAAAGAAAATTAAGAAAAAGAATATGTGGAAACATAGGCTCTGTTTCAGTATACGTTCAATATTAAGTATATCCTATTAAATATAAATAACACACAGTAATTTTGTTAAAATATTAACAGTTACATAAAAAATAGAAATGTCAAATATATCAACATCAAATACATTATTATAAAATTTGCTTATAACTCATAATAAATTATCTATTAAAATTTCAAAATTTATTTTTATATTAATATAATAATAAGATTCCATACTTTTAAAATTTTTTAAATCAAGCCAATTTTAGCATAACATCATAAAAAAAAAAAAAAAAAGAACAAAAAAAAAAAAAAAAAAAAAGAACAAAATATATATGCGCAAAATGTTTACACAATATTTTACATAAAGATGTATATTAAACTTGTTATAGAGTTATATCTGATTTATCTTTTGCTTTTAATAAGATATTTATATGCATGCTTCAGTTATCTTAAAGCATGTCAAAATTCTTTGAACATCTCTTCAAAATGAAATAAAACTGCTAATAATTGCAATAAGGAATGCAAATTATGGTAATTGTCAACTAAAACATACATAATACAATAAGATATCTATAAAATTAAATACACTTTTCAGAAAAACAATAAAATCAAAGAATCTCTAATATATTACAAAAATAAAATTTATTTATATTTTATTGCATATTGTTATAAATGAATATTACAAGCTTAGATAAATATAATTGCTTAATCAATTGAATTTTTAACAGAACATTCATTGTTCCAAGCATAGAATCCTATTACAGCTTAAACTAATGGTAGATTTTAAAATTTTGTGTATACTTTTTGTGATATTACTTCTCATTTTTTTATTGATGTTCAAGAAATAAAACTTTGCACAAGTTACATTTAAAGAATATTCCAGATCTTAAATATGGATAATAAATGCTTAAATTTAAAGAGAGAAATTTCATAAAAATTTAAAGAGAGAAATATAAACCTTACCACATTCACTTGCTGAGCCACCAACTAATTGAAAATATTGCTGTGCAACTTTCAAATATTCTCTCTATAAATAATGCAATTTATTATTAAATAAAAATCAAGAGAGTTGTACATTATTAATTATTAGCCTTTAAGAATAAATTGGTATGAAGACTTACAGATCCTTGTTCTTGACCATTTGCAGCATTGACAACACCTTTTAATATATATTCATGTGGGACAGCTGGTTCGAGATCTTTTATTAAATTAAAAGCTTCTTGCACATTGTCTAGAAAGTTTACAAATTTAAAATATGTATTTTTTTAATATTTATAATAAAATTAGTAAAAAATTTTAAATTATATGATTAACTAAAGTTCATTCACTTATTTAAATAAATAATTGCAAAATTATTGATATTTTATCACATAATTGATTAACTAACATATAAATGTTGATTAATAAAAAATAATAAAATGATTGACTAACATATAAATGTTATTACACTATTGATATATAGTTTTTTAAAAATATATATATATGAATCAATTTTTATAACTATATTAAAATGCTATCATCCTATAAAAAACTCTTGTGTTTATGTTTGAAAATACATTATATATGGTTCATATTAATTGCATTTTATTTGTTTTAAAAGTACTGTTGCTATAATATTTATCAATTTATGGAAAAATAGCAAAGAAAAAAATAGTCACTTTCCATTTCCAATTCATTTAATCACAACATGAGTTTGATATTTTAAGCATCAAAACAAATTATACATCAAATTTAAAAAGAACATGTTAAGTCATGGCATGGTTAACAAGAAGAAAATGTCATTTAAGAACAGTTATTAAAATTACAAATGAAACATTTAGGAGTATTATCATAAGTTATATACATACTGAAGAGTTTTCATGACTTTACAAAAATTTCAATGTCAAATAACCATTAAATAAATAAATTAACAATTAAAAGATAATGCGCTATAAAATTGTTAAAAATATAAACACGGAACATAGAAAAACTTGTCATTCAAAATTTATAAATTCCACTGTATTTATAAACTTTGAAAGACTTCAAAAATGACTTAAAAGTTCAATAACAAATGGAGAATAATAACTTGTGACACATAATTAAATGCCTTCCATCTTTCTAAATTTAAAGTATGCAACTTTAATCCTATAAATCTCATGAACAGAAAAAAAAATTAATTTATATATATATTACGTTGATGCATTAGCAAAATATCACTATAAGAAACTGATCAACAATATACAAATCCTATTTTCATATTTTATATAATCATATTTTCAAAGAAAATACAAGTTACATTTTGTATTTTCTTTGAAAATATGATTGTTAATTGAAAATTAGTCTTATTTAAAACTTGTGTTATTGAAAAAATTTAATAACACAATTTATAATATTTATAAAATATTTATATAATATTTAATAAAAGATTAATACAATAATTTCAATAAAAGAATTTTTATAAATATTTGTCATCTTTTGGAAATAATTTAAATTGTTTCTCTAACTAAGCAGGTATTTCTGTGGAGAATAATTATACAATAAAAATCAATTGTGAATTTTCTGAACTTTTGTATAATCAGAGATGTAAAATTTCTCCAAAAGATTTCGTCTTTAATAATAATCTAATATTTTAATTTATGGCTGTTTATTGTTAATAATTTAATTTGTAAACTGAAATTTATTTTTCAAGGTTTTTTTTAATACGGCACATTTATACAAAGTTAAGGAAAATATAAAATCTTAGTGATTAAGATAAACAAATTAAATTTTAAATTTACAAATTAAGATTTATACAAACAGTAAAATAGGAGACATAAAATTTTCTTTAATAATTTTCTTTAATTGCATGCTTTTTTATAAATATATATTGAACTTTATTGAATTCAAGAAAAAAATTATTTTCAGTTTTATTATTTAATCCTTACATGTGGGCAAATATTTGTTTCAATGCATGTAAAAATATGTTTCAAACAAAATCACTTTGTTTTATAAAAAATTATGTAAAATAGAGTAAACAGACTATAGTAAAGATATTGTGTCTATAGGGTTGGTTGGGTTTTGTGGTGCAAGGTCCAAAAAGGACAAGCTGCGCCAATGTGTCTATAGGGAGGAAATAAAATAACTTAAAGATTATGAATATGATGACAAAATTTAAATGACTGATTGAACAAGAATTGTCTTATTTAAAAATTTGTCAGAAAATATGTTTAAAAATTTAAATCCAAAGGTAATGCAACACATAAGAATTAATCTTATGTAAAACTTAAAATATACATATTAATATATAATCAATAAATAAATGAAAATTTTATAATAAAAAAAATACACCAAATAAATAATTGCCTTGTTTTAAATGGTAAATCACAAGATTTAATCTTGCTTCAGGAAATACATCAACTAATGGAGGTAAAATTTGTAAAGCTCCTTCTCCACCCCGAAAAACTACCTAAAATATAAAATATAATATAAACTACAGTCTTTGAAATAATAAAAATCGAAAAGTGGAAAATGCTCCAAATTTAATAAATTATACACCAAGAATAAACAATAGAGACATAAAAAAATTTAATAACACAGTTTGTGAATAAATTTTTCATTATTTTTATTTTGTCAAAAAATTTACTAATATTTTGTCATTTTTTTTAATGTTTTAAAAGTTTTAGGTAAATTAATACCAAATGAAATTAAAAAAACATTTAAATCAAGGTAATAAAATTAAACTGAATTCTGCAACAATTATAACATTATCACAAAATCATATATTAATGTCAAATGACAACTTATCATCTAATATTAATATACAAAATATAAAAGAAATTGCAGAAAAGTAAATAATTAGAAGATATTTTAAAACAGATGTTTTGAGTTAATTTTTAGTTAAATCTACACAAAAATCATAAAGGAATTTGAATTAATACAGTATGAAAATGAATAAAAACTAAAATATTCTTTTTGTATATTTATGGATATATTTTATGGAATATTTTGTTTTATAAATATATATAAATAAATATAGCAACAAGAACTGACACATATTTAATAATTTTTGTGATTTCAATGCAATTACTTTTCTTAAAATGTAACTATTATTCTAAAAATGAAGTTTTCAAAAGTTAAATACAATACTTTTACCGTGAAAGATTTTCCATTTTTAAGTTGCTTTTAGTAAAAATAAATAATTAAACAATTTATTACTTACTAAATTGTGCCGAATTAAATCCTTTGCATAAGTAAAGGAAGGAGAAGACATGTCCTGAAGACTCTTTAATTCAGCCTATAATGTCAAATTGGAATTACTTTAAAATATATATGTATTTATACAATAATAAAATTATGTATATTATTAAAAATTATGATTGCTCCATTCAAATTATTGTTATTGAAGTAAATGTGTTGTACCAGTTGGCCAGAGGTCATTTTTTGTATATTTTTGAAAATTTGATCAAGCAGAAGGTCCCCAGATTTGGCCTATAACTTCACTCGAAAGCTATTATGATCACAATCTATTTTACATTCCTCATCACCATTAATAAATATGATGGATTTTCATCTGGGTTCGTATAAGAATCAATACCTTCTCGTAGTGAGTATGACACCTTTTCCTACCAGCCCAAGTGGCCTCATACAGATGTAAAATTGTAAATAATGTAAAATGAAACTTTCTATTTTGTGAAATCTTTTATTTGATAATATTTAAGTTATATTTAAGATAAGAAATCAAGAAAAGTAAAAATTTAACTATAAATCAAAATATATAGTTAAAAACATAAAAAATAAGACAGCCACAAGATACTTGATCTTAAACAAAATTTTTAATATCTTTAAATTAAATGATATGAAAGAGTATGTAATTTTATATCAAAGGTACTTCACATATTGTAAAGTAGCACTCAATGAAAAGTTTTTTTTTTAGTTCTATGGGTAAAAAATTACAAGAGAATTGTACTAATTTATGAGATTCAACTTCTTTGTGCAAACCAGTCATATGAAATCATTTTCAACCTAAAAGAAAGATATTTTAGGTAATATATTTAATCCTGTTTTATATGCATTATACTGATCAAAGTTTATAGGCATAATTAGACAGGAATTTTTGTCAGTTAAACAACATGCAATCAATACATACTATTACAATAGAGTCAAAAGCTTCATCCTGATACAGTACAGCCATCTCAAAATTCTGTAGACAAATAAATCGGTAATATACAACATCAACACCAAAATCATTCTTCAAGCATATTTAGACCTTGAAATGCTTGACATTAAGAGTTGATCTAAGATAAAGTATGTGTAACTCTTCAGATTCCTTTATTATAGCCATGGAAGAAAAATTTCAGCTCATCTGTGAACATTATTCTATCTAGTCCCACTGACATGCCAGGAGCATCATTTTAATTGTTCTTTGGTAATTGGAAGGATAGAGGACACCAACTCCTGGTACTCGTTTGATAAGACAACTGTATTTTCTGTGCATGAAATAAATAAATATTGTCTAACAAGTGTCCACAACAATTGTAAATGTCATACAAGTAGAGACGGTGCTTTAATTGTAATTAATTTCAACTACATAATTTAATTTGTACATAATTAGTTTTACATAATCATAATTTGGCGATTCGATGCAATATTCAGATAATTGTTCAACTTGTTAGGAATTGTTAACATCATTTTGAAATTATGGAATAATAAACATGAAAGAAAAGAGAAATATCTGTTGTTGTTTTAACCCACTTGATCGACAAAGACAATAGTTAAGTCCATGGAGCCCATGCACGATGAAGGGTTTGAGATGTAGTTTCAGAGGTTCAAGATTGAGAGGTACTAAAGGTTAAAGTCTATTTGCCTAAAGCCTGAAAAATATTTTTCTCAGCATTCTTCTAATTTATCTTCACAATTAGAAGCATAAACCAAGCAGAAGACTCCCAGACTTGGTCTGATGCAGAGGTATCATTTTACTATCAAGGAATATCTGCAAATGATTGCCATGCTCCTTCAATGTATCTCACAAGAAACTGCATTCAGATTTTATTATTGGAATTCTTGAAGCTATAATATTTCTGAAAACAAATTCTAGAAAATTTTTAACCCCTTATTCATAATGTATAAAGAAACACTATGTGTTTCAATGTTGTTTGTTGTTTCTTGTTGTTTGTTGTTGACAATGTTGATTTCTTATGATTGCCAATTTTGCACATTTCTTTAAATGAAACAGTGACTGGCAGTTAAAAAAAAAAACTCAGAAAAAAAGCTTATTTTTAAAAATAATTTAACAAATATCTCTTAAACTGTTATGCACAAAATTATTTAAAAAATATAGAAGAAAATATATTACTTGGAAATAAATATTTTACCTCGGCAGCTTTTCCATTGTAAAGACGGAAATGGTTACATGCTTTTAAATTAATAGCAGTAGCACTATCAGGATAATGTTGCAAATAAACAGCTAATACTTCCTAAAAATACTCAAATGAAATTAAAACATCTCCTAAAAAGTTAATAATATTATCACACATATTATTTCTGTATGGTTAAATATCCAAATGTAAATATTACTCAATAAATAAAAAACATTTCTATAAATTATTAACTTCCTAAATAACATTATAATTTATCTCCAAGGGATAAAATAAAATTAATAATCTGTCTAGAGGCAAATAATAATAAAAATCATAGCTATTTTAAAAAAGAAGGAAATTATCAGTACATTAATAACTGTCCCAATGATAAATTATAATAAAAATAATTTTAAGCAATTTAAATAATAAAATACATTAAGAATTTTATACTTATTTTTAGATAAATATTTTCATAAATAATTGCTACTGTAAACATTAAAAAATAAAACAATTCATTTTGCTAATAACATTTTAATTAATCTAATTTAAAAATAAATATTAGTACAATAATAATGTATCGATCAAAAATACAGAAATAGTTTAAAAAGCATACACTATATATTAAGCAAAAATTTTTGCATTGGAATTCATGATAACTATTTATCTGATGATTTTTCAAGTAATAATGAAAATTAAAATAATGTAAGAATGCTAAAATAGCAAATAAAATGGTAGTTTTCAGTAATACTTTAAACAAGATATAATAAAAAGTATAACATATTAATTATTATTTAATAATGTATATATGTTATATAACAGGAAAATAAAATTTTCTCAATTAGTTAGATATTTAATTTGACAATGCATTATTTAGAAAAAAATAAATAGTCACTAAAAGTTATAAAAAAAATTTTTTTTTAAGAATTTCATGTATTTTTGATGTAACTAAGGATATGAGTATTTGTTTGCAGAAATCAAGCACTGAATATGTGAAATGTTACATTATTATTAAATTTTAACCACAAAGTTTTACTTCATTCAAAATAAAAATACTTTATTTTCAAAGCAATTTAATTTTGAGAAAAAAAAGCAGAACACATAACAATTCCACATTAATTTTAAGTTGATAAGCATTTGGCTTTCACATTAACAAAATATTTTAGATAGCTTCAAAACATAACATTCCTAATATTCATATTACTGTATTTTGTCATTGAAATGCTTAAAAATGAATTAATACAATGAAAAAAAGCTCCAGATATAAAAACATAATTTTTTCCATTTCTTTCTTTTTTATTTATTTATTTAAAAAAAATAGCTTTATATAAAAATTGTTTTTTCTTTATTCAGAATAATAAAAGATTACATTTTACCTGAGAGACGTCATAGTAATCAAGTTTGTAATAGCAAAGTGCAACATATACATTTAAAGCTATAGATTCCCTGAAATATAAAAAATAAAAAAATTCATAAGATAATAATAAAAATGTAAGAAAATTTAAATAAATCTTTATTCTGTACCACTGCTCCTTCACCTGATCTTTCCAACGTAATTTAAATGTCTAATCAATGTGTTTATCAATAATATATAATTAAAACATGAAAATAGAAAAATTCTAAAAGTATATAAAAACATTTTCTTTTAATTTTTAATAATTGTCTACTACATAAATGACGCTTTAAAATATACTAAATAGTCAAGTTGTTTTTATATTATTTTGAAAATTAGTTAACAACTTTTTGAAAAGAATAAAAACATAATTACAAGTATTCTAGATTTAAAATAGAATTTTCCTTTGAAGATTTGTAATTATTGATGACAAATAAGAAATCACTGAATTTGATTCAGCAAGGCCAAAGAGAAAACAAAGTTGTTTTTCTAATTTAATTTCACCTAATCTTAATTTTAGTAAATTTAAAATAATATTACTAAGGCCTTTTTGTGCATGAATAAAAAGCTAAATTTTCTTTAATGATTTTTAGCTTGCCTAAAATTCAGAAACTTGTAAAATAAAATGAAAAAGGAAATTGAAAAATTCTTTTTTCCTAGTTTTATATTAATTTTTATTACATGAACAAGCAAATTTACTTTTCTAATGTTAAACAACTTTTTAGAATAGAGATAAAATTATACATCTGTACTATTTTAAATAAATAAAAAGTATATATTTTACTTGCACAATTTTATTTATCCTGATTCTCTTATATAACTGATACATTAAAAGAATCTATATAATTTTAACACAATATTAAAATTAAGAATTTTTAAATAAAAAATACCTGTTATCCAATAATATATGTTTATATATATCAATTGCTTCTTGATAATGAGACCTTAAATAATGTATCGAAGCTAAAGAGAGTTGATCTTCAAGAATATCTTTCAGTTGTTGGTGATATACCATTAACAATTTTTCATCTCCAAATTTGTGGGATAAATGAAACTGCAGTCGGTTTTGAAGTTCAGATTTTGGCCCTAAGTACAAAATTATTTTGAAAAAACAGAACTGTACAATGTAAAAAAAAAAAAAAAAAAAAAAAAAAAAAAAAATTATTTATCTCCTATACAAGAGTGATATCTCATATATGAAATATGAACTCCATAATGAATTTTACAAAATTACTGTAGAATTCAAAATTCATAATTTTCTGAAGTTTTTAGACTTTTAACAAATTAGCATTCCCAAGTAAAAACATATTCATAAAGATTAATTCTTTGAATATTTTAATTCCCAAATTATTTAATTATAAATTTATGCTTCATATAACTATTATAATAAGCTTACTTATAAAACAGCAATTTTTCTCATCTCAAATAATATTTATAATGTATATATATAGTATAATACAGATTAACTTGCCAAGAAATATATTCCTTAATGTGAGAAAAAAAATGTCAAACTATAACAGATTTGGTAATTTATAGTTAAAGGAATCTTTTTTTTAAGCAAAAAGTGAAATTTTAGAATAAATCCATACTTTAGCTTTCAAATTTCACTCTTTAAATTTTCATTAACTTTGGGTATGTTTCTTTAAATACCAATCAATAATGACAATCTTTTGAAATTCTATAACAGGTAAAAGTAATGTGTCCAGTTTTAGAAATTGCTACTTTGTTTCCTTACTATGAGGTTTAACTTTTGTTAAAGAAGTATAGCCTTTTTTTATTTACTTTTAAATTTTTATTTTTCTCTTGGGATGAAAACTATATTTTGTAACTTTTTGATGTATCTTAAATACATTTACAACACATTTTCATACGGATAACATTAAGCTACAACAATCTGCATATTATATGTTCATTCCATCAATTAAGTAAAACGTTTAAAATAATAAAAAAATTTCTAGGAACACTTATGATGAATACAAAAAATAATAAATATTTTATTCTTTGTATAGAAAGATAATAAATGTCATCTTTCTAAACAAAGGGTACAATACAAATAAATTAAAATTAAATTAAATTTTTCTTCTAATGTTGAACATCTTACATAGAACAACCTAGCATTTCTTTATACTTTTGAAATAATTATCACTTTTTTGAAATTCATAATGAATCATAACTTTCAAGTATAATAAACTAAATATAAATAATATAAAATGCATTTAATTGTAGAACACACCTAATCAATATCCATGCACAGGTGTTAAATATCATCTTTCTTTACTATTTGAGGCCTTGTAAAACAAGAATTTTTTTTCGATATCTAGTAAAAGCTTTTAATGATATTTATACATCTTCAATAAAAATAAATACATCATTTCCGGTTAAAATAAGAAAGTTTTTTAAGGACTATTTTAGTTTTATTGAAATCTTTGTACATAAATAAAAGCATATTTATTTGAATTCTAAAAAGAAATGGAGGAAAATATTTAATAACTTATGCGGTAAGTCATGAGAAATTCAAAATGTTTACAGATAAATAATTATGCATTTAGTGAGACTTTAATTTGACACTATATTTAATATGCAGAACATTTCACAATATTTATTTTTTAATTTTGACTTAACATGATATTTTATTTAAAATAATAAACATATAAACTATAGTTCATGCATGCTTTATTAACTACAATTTTAAACCTTTTTATTTTATCAAAACAAATTCTTATTCACCAATACTTTTGGAATTTCCTTTATTGTGAAAGAGATAAAACAAAGTCAAACAAAGAAAGAGAACAAACAAAAGAGATAAAACACAACTTTAATAAAATGAACACTGCCAAAAATTAAAACTCTTTTCTAGAGAATAGAAGAAATTAATGAAATAATAAAGAAAATCTTACAAGCTGAATTTTAAAATTTTGCAATTAAACATTTTGTAAGTTCTAAAATGATCTTAAAAGAAACTTAAACAAAAAAAAGAAGTTAAACAAAAAGAAAGTTAAAGAAGTTAAACAAAAAGTAAAAAAGTAAAAGAAGTTAAACAAAAAAAAAAAAAGAAAAAAAAATACACAACAATTTAAATATAAATAAAATTATTATTTCAAAATAAAATGAATCTCATTATTAATAAAAGAATATGATACATCGGCTATTAATCTATTTACTTAAAATTAAAACACATAATAATTTTAGAATACTAAATTCATATTCATAAATAGAAATGAACATTTCTCTCTCTTTCTCTCTCTCTCTCTCTCTCTCTCTCTCTCTCTCTCTCTCTCTCTATG
>JAPDSC010019022.1:0-39126 GCA_026290005.1 Latrodectus geometricus
GAATATTGTGCTTTTTAATAACCTTACAAAGATATGCTTGATTAATACATTTTTTTACATTTTAATTGATTAATTTGGTTAATACATTTTTTGGCAGATTTGCAATTAGTTAAATTGCAGCCAAATAATGAAATGATGAAGCATATAAAAGGAGTTTAAAATAGTACCAGAAGTATTGTCATCAAAAATTCTAAAACACTGAGACAATTTCTGAGGTGGTCAATCCATATTCCCCTAGTGGTTTAGAGGGTAACAACTCAAATCTTTGAGTACAATAAGATGTAAATACTTCTGCAAATAGTTATGTCTAGTAAGGAAACGAAAGCAAGCAACTCCTATTGATCGGGACCAAAAAAAAAAAAAAAAAAAAAAAAAAAAAGAGGAATCTGATTTTGCTGTGCAAGATACTCCCTTTCTTACCCACAATTGCATCACTTTATTATTTTTAAATTTATTGCAAATTATTCGTTTGATTGTATGCTGAGTCTTAATTTCTGTGATTTCAGAATACTGTTGCATAAATTTAAATGTTACCATTTACTATGGCTGTCAATATATTTGGACATTTCTTAACATCTTCAATTTTATTAAATTATTTTGTGCAAACATATACATTAAAAATTCTTATTATTTACATTAGAATATACTTTACTGATACAAATTTAAATTAATATAAAGATATTTTTACTGCATTAATATTATTATCTTGCTATTATTTAATGAAATGAACATAAAGTTTTATACAGGTGTATTAAAAAAATAATAAAAAAACGAATGTATCTATATTTATAAGTACGAAGAAAATAAATTGGACCACTTTACAAAAAATTCAGAACTTTCACTTTAATATTTTCTTAATATGAAACGATTAAATTAATATTATTTAAGTAAAATAAAGCATGCAGAAATTAAAATCAGCGTTTTCTTAAATGTTCTTTTTTCGTTGATAAGTGTTAAGAACTTTAAAATGTATTTGAAATTTTAGCGAAAATTTCAGATTTTATTGACTACGTTCTCATAAATGTGTATTATTAAAAAAAATTGTTATTAGTCCAAACATTGCTTGGAAAAATTTTAAAATTCGAATTTCTTACAGAATTTTTAAGTTAAATATGCAACCCTAGCACAAATCAACATATTTCATTTCCTTCCAAAGTAAGTTCCATATCACTCATCTTCTTAAATTTCATAAAATTTCAAATTTTGATATCTTCCTATAAATCTAATACAATATGCAAGCTGAATCAGGTGATCTCATTTTGAACTTGGTATCTTATTCAAGATTTATTTCATCCACATACGGATATGTGACAATTATTATCTTCTTGTAAGAAATGTTCCTAGAATTTTCAGCAATTCTGAAAAGTTCACATAATTTGATTAAAATTCGTTGGCAAGATATTTATCTGCATTGAAACATTACAGGGTATATTTCTTAAAATAATGCATGGAATTATTCGTTGATAATTTTAAATCTGCATTATAGTCTGGCAGTTGAGCGTGAAACGATTATTTTTTATTCAAATTGATTTTATTCAAGTTTAACAATAGCAATGGAAGGAATAATGTAATCCTTATCAGTATAAGACTTAACACTAACAAAAAATAAAGATTTTAAAATTTTAATTTTGAGATATAATAGTAAAAGAAATTTAATGCATTTCAAAATCAACAAAATAAATATGAATATTTTCAAATAGAATTAAATTAAAGGATTGAAAGATTTTTTTCCTCAATTACAATGCCTTATTATTTCATAAAATATAATTTTACCTGAAAATGCATAATATTTCACAAATTTCATTCCATAGTCATTAGTTATCTATTTACAATTTTGGCCACGGAAATTTTAATGAATCTCAAGTTTTAAATGGGAACAATAACTGATTGTTGTAAGAATAATCTCTTTTTTTAACCACATATGGCACTTTGTTTAAGCAAATCAGGAATATATAAAAATGATTTTTTTGTAATAAAAAATCTTCAATTATAAATAGCAAAAAATAGCTTTAAAGGAAAAAGTGTATTTTGTACAAAATGTTAGTAATAGTTCTTACATTTTTGTAGAAAAACAATTCGTCTTCTAACATTTTTGCTTAGAATCATAAACTCAGAAGAATGAATAATCAGTTTGTAAAAATATAATAAACATATGCTCATTTGAATAATTTCATGTTTATTTTAAAATTGAAAACTGACTTATATCTTATTTTATTTAAAATATTAAACCAACAAGGACTTAATATTATAAGAATATAAGAAAAATAAACTGTCACAAAAGAGAAATATTTCACATTACTGATTGCGATGCAACTATTCAGTCAAAAGTTATACTTTATATAATATTGTTACACATACTTTTTAATTAGAGTATGTAAATGTATTTAAATACATTCTTGTGATGCACAGATACAAATACAAAAATATTAAGAAATATATACTATCATTCTGTATACAGTTAAATAAAAAATACTACTGGAAAATTTAAAACGCTTACTTAAAATTAACAATGAGTTGATAAAATAACATTTATAATAATAATTTGTATTTTATTAAACGTAATTTATTTGGTTATAATTTATAAAATCTATAATAACCAAGTATGTAAATTGGGAAAAAATAGGAAGAAAACAAAATTACTTACTAGAAGAAAACAATTGTTAAAATTTACATTACATCACTTTTTAAATAACAATAAAAATATCGCAATATATGTTAATAAAATAATGAAATAAAATAATTTATATTGAAACTAAATTTTAATTTACTAATAATTTTAAATTTAAAGCAAATCATTAGATTCAATGTTACTTAAATGTCAACTATGAATACAAGATTATTTTGATATTAAAGGTACTCTTCGAAAAATATTAAATTTATAAAATATACACTCTCTCTTTTAAAAAATATATATTTATATATAAATGATAAAATACTGTAGATAAAACTTAAGGAAATAATAATAATATATGAAATTTGCAGAAACTTTAACTTGTTAAGAAATTATTTTCTCTTTAGCTTAAAGACAATTTCTCAAGGGTTTCTAATTACAGCTGGATAAATTCATTCAAAGAAGAAAAAACCAACGTGGGACTTCTTAAGAACACTTGAAATAAATCTGAATTATAATGTTTTGTATATTCTATGGTAGAGTGGGATTCTCATTAACACTTGAGATAGTTTTCATAAAATTTAATTGTATAAGTTTAAATTGTTTTAGGAAACAATTTATTGTTATGTTTTGTCTTAGGTAAGAATTCATTAAATTAAGTTTAGTATTAAATTTAAAAATACTTTTTCATTGCTGCAGGAAATATTAACTGCTACAGTAAAGATCAAACAATAGTGAATGTTTTTTACTATCATTATTTTAGAATAGAAATTATTTTTAAATGAATTTAGTTAAATAAATGACTCGGCAAATAAAGAGAAATGTTAGACAAAATTTGAAAAGAAATAAAATGCTAAAATCTAATGTAGAATATAAAGTCACAATTCTTTAATTTAATATTCACTGTAGCATATTTAATGCTACAAAAGTATTATTAGCTACATTTTATGAGTCGGATTATTTAAATTCTGAAGTTTCACAAAATAATTTTTAAAATCTTACAAAATATTTAATAAAAGATTTTTGTAGGATTAAAAAAACATTTTAAGTTAATAGAAAGCAAATGATGTTCGTCTTTTACAATATGATAAAAACTGCTCAAAAACATGTGTAAACTTATAGAATAATAATTACATTTAATACATATTTTACTGAACTTATATATATGATAATGGAGTTATTTAAACAACAGAATGTTGCACTTGTGTTTGTCCATGCTAGTTTTATAAGAAATGAGAAAATACGCTCTATATAAAATAATACATTAAGAAATATTCATACATTATAAATCTTTTTTTAGCTTTCAAGTATGTTAAACTTTTTTATAAGTATTTTGTTTTTTGATATTTAATGAAAAAAATCATGAAATAAAATTTTATCTTTGCCTTACACACAAAAATCAATGTGAATAAATTAAAATGAAATGAAATTACAAAATTTCTGATGATTATTATTAGAAAATAGGCAATAATAAATTACAAAAAAGAGGGTTGATTATAACAATTCATATGAACAGGAATTACCAGAGAACATAAAATCAGATTTCATACAGAGTTGAAGAAAATACAAATATAGAATTAGCAGAAGATCATAAGGTCTTGTTCATTACGGGCCTGAATAAATTAACATGCCACAAGAAATTTACGAAAGGTTGCTTCGACGTTTTCAGTTGGGCATATGCATGTCTATTCGGCATTCTGAATGATTGATGTGGATTTCGCTTTACAATAAATCTGACCGTGTAATTTTTGCTATAGTTCATTCGATTTAAAAATGGAATTGTATCTTAATGAAGGCCTTCCATACAAAATGACATTAATCAGAAATTGTCTCAGCTTCATATGCATCAAAATAGCCTCCATAAGAATGAAATAAACTCGATATTACAGTTTCTTTTTCTCAAAAAGCAATATCATGAAAGCAACATCATGAAAGACAGCTGCAACATGTATAATCAACGTGATATTATAAATATTTTTTTCTTCTGATTTAAAATTAATATACATTGATTGAACAGGATCTATAAAAACATATTTTATATACAGTTATTAGATGTGTTAGTATCTTTTTTTTTTCATTTACTTTTTATTATTTAACAATTTTACCATTTTCATTGAAATATACTATACGTTTTCTTTAATTCAATTAAATTATTGTGTAGTGCTGTAATTTTTATAGGATTACGTAGGCTTTCACCCAATTAAAAGATATTTTTTTAGTGTATAACTGAATGTGATTCTCGAATGAACTACGTCTCCATGTAAAAGTATTGATTATTTCATTGGTATTATGTAAACTACTTCAAATAACCAATATGTAATGACCGATGCTCCTTCTTTTCGTTATATATGTTGTAAGTTCAATATGGAATTCTAATGTTACATTTTTTTGCCTCTCAGACGAGTAATAAGCACATAGGAACATATAACTCCATGTTCTTATGTAATTATTAATATTCGGGATGAATGCTGTTACCACTTTCAAATTGTAATATTTAAAATTCATCATTGTATTATGTAAATTGTAATATGTAAAATTCATATCAAAAAATATTATATGAATTTAGTATCATTCTGTATAATATTTTTTGCTACTATATAGCATTCAATGTTTTAGTAAATTAATGAAAATAAAATTTGATAAAACTATTCATTATAACATTTCCTGTTGTATTGTACAGTGGTACAATATTTTATTAATTTGAATAAACAGTCTCTCGTAAATGGTATAAGTATTCTTTCTCAGTCTTCAAAAACACTAGAATATTCTGATTAAACATTTATAATTTCTTTATAACTACTTTACACATTTAATTTCCTCTACAATTACATATAAAAATATATGGAAAATAGTTAATGAAAAACATTACATTTAATAATAGGTTGTGTATTAATAGAAATATACTGAATTTATTAATTCCTCCAGAAATAATAAGCTATTTTTAAAAATCATAAATGCATACTTCTACAATTTGATCTGTATATTCCATCATCAGATTGCATAAATTAGTAAGAGAATAAGCTTTTAAAATTAAAATAGAAGTAAAATGTAATTATTTAGAGAGGAAAATTGGAAAAACTTTAAAAAGATATTACAATTGTATTTACAAATTTTTCCCCTGACTGGAAACCATATTCCTACAAACTTTAGAAACGCATCTAAATTACAATATTAATATGTAATCATTTTCATAATATGAAAACTGTTAACATTGATTTATAAATATTGAGGATTATATTTAGGATTTGGATAATATATTTAATTTTAAATGAAAATGTATGATAGTTCTTGCCAAAAGAGTTGTGTAGCTTGTAAGCGCAAATGTGTATAAAATGTATTAAAAATATATCCTATGCCTTACAATAAATAAAACAATTTAAATGATAGAAAATTCAAGCAAGTAATTAACTCAGTATCTGAAATTATAAAAATAATCTTTTTGTATAATATTTCCTGTATTTTTATATGCTTTCCCAAATTCTTAATTCCATTATGCTAGGTATTAGATTGTTTTTCAAAATTTCCTAGAAGTAAAATATTTTTTCAAATTGAAGTGCTTATTCAGAAATTGCATTATCAAGTACATGATAAAACTTGTAAAAAAGATTCTAAAATCTCAAAACCATCCGGTTGCAATAAATGTTCAAACTACAATAAATGAAATACGGATGGTTAGTTTTAATCGATTTAATGGAGGTTATTCATTTTAAGTGGGATAAATGGGAAAAGAGTAGAAAACTTAGAATCTAATAAAATAAATTGGCAAAAAAACGTTTAATGCTCTAATATTATTTTAAATATGGATTTTATCTTATTTAATTATATAATTTTTTCTGTTTAAAAAGTGTCGTGAAATGTTTTAGTGCATCATTGCATTGATAAATAGTATTAAGTTACATGTTAAAAGTAATGATGAATTGTCACCTGATATTCAAAGTCTGAGTAAGAAATAAAGTCGTAAAAAGGACAATATTCATATTTTTACAGTCAAGATTATCTATTGTTTTACGCTTTTCAGTTGGAGAATCTATCTCAAATAACTAACAACCTTAAAGTAAATTGTATTATCTTATATCAACGTAAAGCAAATTTTTACCATCAACTTACAACAGTATGAGTTACGCAGTTAAAATATTCCATGCAACTATAAATCTATGCACTTAATATTATAGATAAGAAGAAAAAAAAAATCTTCAAAATTTTTTTTCCAGCATGTAGTGCAAGATATAAAAAGGAATTAGCTATAAAAAACTTCTCTTAAAAGTTTCCTGTTTTATGTAAATTAGTTTCTTTTTTCTATTTATGGTCTCAGCAACTATAAAAAAGTTAGATAAATTGCATTAACTATTAGTAAAAACTATGAAAAGATTATTGCGACAACTTTTCTTTCATTAAATATTTTTAAGGAAAACTGAGATAAATTGCTCGTAAATACGTATTAAATATCTTTTCGACTAATGCTATGTTACTTTCTAACAACTCAACTGGGAACTGCGCTTTCTAGAAGAAAAAGATTTGCTCTTGAAACATAGATAAGACTTATTTTAATGTGTTTTCATGTTTACAGCCTGGTTTTTTATTTGAAAAAGTCATAAACTTTACAGGTACGCTAAATCTATCAAAAATATGTTAAGAAATTAGTAATAAATAAGGGTATGTTTTCTTCGTTGAAACTAATTTTCTAAGCAATATATTTAATTTGAGTAAAATTGTGTACTTTCAACTTGTTGGTAAATAATTTGATCATTTTTTTAAATATAGTGTGAAAACTTAAACAAAATCTTTACTTATTAAAATAGATTGATTTTTCCATTAATTAATTCTTCACTGCTTAAAATAAAATATATTACAATATAATAAAAATGAGAACACATATTTACACACAAAACAATAAATTCTAAGAAACAAACATTATATTTATTAGTAAAAGAAATTTATAAAAAAATTCTGCATATAAAAACTCTTCCATTTTAAAATCAATTTCCTATTTAAAATTGCATTTTTATATGTGCAAATGTGACATTTACCATATTTGAGTTAAATATTTTTAGCACACAATTATGTAAAATAAAAAATTGAAAATAATATGTATTCATTTCTACCACAAACGATTATTCAATATGCAGATTAAATTATAATTAATAATCGATGTTATTTTGGTGAAAGTAAAGCAATCAGCAATCACAAAACCTCAATTAGAACTTATAAAATTTATTACACCAAATTTCATTTTTTTACTATATTACGGATAAAATAAAAAGTTTCAAGATTTCAGCGATGAAGGAACATTACAAATTATGCTTAAGATAAACAAACAAATCAAGTAAAATAGCTAAAATTATCATCTTAATATTTAAATTAAAATAATATTAGCACTTTAAATGTGAATTTGGTAAAAATATTACATTTCATATTAAAAGAAAATGACATAAATTTATTTTTAAAGCTTGAAAAAATAAATTTAGTTATTTTGACAGTTAATTGAATATAAAAAAAATAATAAAATTACTTTTTAGTTTTCCATACATGATTCAAAAAAGATATATATGATCTTCGTATACTTGATCTACATTCAAGATTAGCAAATAAATTAATTTTTACAAAATTTAATAATCTAATATAACACATTTTAATAATTTTCCCTAAACTGAATTTACTGAGAGATATTAACATTGATTAAAATTAGAAGATTGAATAAAGTCATCGACATTATTCTTAGGATTCCATTAAAATAATTAATATAATGCAGAACTGATATATGACTATCAAAATTTCATCAAATGACATTTCATTTATATGAAATTGCATCTGATATAAAAGAAGATAATTATTAAAAATATCTAGTCACTTACTCCACAGCATCTATATTGTACAAATATTTTTTATTAGCTGTAATGTCATTAAAATCTTTAATAATGGAAATTCATTTCTGAATTACTAACGTAACATTGAATATTTTGTTAAAATTTATTCCAGAATTCGTGAAAACAGAAATAAATTTTCCCTTAAAGAAAAGTAACCAATAATGCAGTATAAAGATGGTTAAAGTAGATAAAACAAACATTCATATATTTTCATATCTTTTTTTAAATGTAAATACATGTTAAAGTTTTAGAAGCAGATTATCTCAGTACTCAAATGTATATGGTCAATTATTTTATAGACAAAGGCAGTTTCAAAACTAAAATTTATACCGTGTTTTTAAATTTTATAATTTTTGTTTGGTATGTGATAAAATTATTTAAGAACATTATTATCAATATAAAATTTTTTACAATATATTAAGATTTTTATTCGTTTTTAATCAACTATTATTTTTATACTTCTAACAATGATCTTTGAAAAGATTTTACATTTCATTCACTAAAACTGCTAATAAAAAGACCACATGCTTCAAAGATAAAGCAAGGGCCACAGTATGACTTTGACGGTATACGCAATAAGTCCTACTGCTAGAGGACACAGCTGATTCTATATTTTTCCAGAAGTAAAAATTGGACATTTTTTCATTTAATTATTATCCATGACAATTTGGCTGAATTCTTACACTGACTTGGGCGTTTCGATTCTTTTTTATGTCCTCTACACGGACAATAATCAAATTTTCCAAGCTACTTATCTTAACTCGTGCTCTGTACTTGCATTTTTGAACAATTAATTTCCGAAAAATGGAAGGCTACAGATATTTTGATCTTGTTGTTGCACCAGCACTCTTCTTCCCTGTACCTAGATCAGAATTAGACTTTTTATAAGTTTATAGAAACAGTCGGATAGGAATATTTGTAGTTTAAATCTCAGGATTAAGCAGAAGATCCTCTACTATTTGCCCTTCTACTTTAGAAATATCATTTTACTTGGAGGACATTGCTACCATGATATGTGTCTTAGACGCCGTTAGAGAACAAGATGGGATATCTCTTAAGCCTGGATTTCAAGTCTCCATCTTCCGATAGTGAGAATAACAGGGCTGTTTAATTTAGATAAATCGGTTCCAATCTAATTACATAATAGCTAATCTTCTAGGCTTTTTGAAAAAAATATTTTTCAACGAAAGATCAAATTTACTAGCGAATATGAAGCGTATAGCAGGAAATACGGACTTTAGAAATAGGCCTTTTTAGGATGTTTGACTGCAGGAATATTTAGTTCTTTAACTCTCTCACATGTGCATCTTAACTTCTTATCAGAATACATCTTTAATTATAATATTCATTTTGTTTTCATAAATAAGCATGTTTGGGAAAGTATATTATTTTATTGGCTTTTAAAAAATATCAAATTCTATGAAAATGATATTATTAAAACTTAATTAAAATTGTTTTATGAAGGTATGAATATATTTCTTTTTGGATAAAAACTGTATTTCATCAACCAACAATTCAATTTCATGAAACGTAACAGAATCACTTGTAACTTTCAATTATGCTTGATTATCTAGAAAACATTTAGAACTAAATAATTTTAAAAAATAATCCAAAAACCTCCGAAAATTTGTATTAATACACATAATTAAATTTTTATTGCAACAAAACGTATGCAATTTATTTACTTCTATGTGTTATAGTACCAGAATCATACACATAACGTTTAAACAAATTTCTATTGTACCAAATCGGTGCTCATATATAGTATTAAAATAAGTAAAACAGTTTAGTGAATATATATCAAATTTTTGTATTACCTTGTTAGAATAGATCCTAAACTATATAAGATTTTACCAACATTATAGTTATTCATTTATAGCAGTGATTACACTTGAGATACCAGTTTTACATCTCAATTATTTATAATGTTTTTTACAATATGCAGTATATTTTTCATTTTGAAAAAAAAGTGTTTTTATCATTATGTAGAACTATTCGATTCCATAATGTGTCTGGATAATTACAATTTTATAATTTAAACAATAAAGTATTAAAATTTTAATTTTTTTCTTTTTTCATTTCAAATAAGAAAAAAATATAATTTACAATGTTCTTTTAAATATATACTAGATAGATTTTTATAAATATTGCCAAGGAAAATAACTTTTAATGAATACATATATTAAGAAATTATCAGCGTTGAATGAGTGATATATAAGAACATTTTTTTAGTTTCACATTGTATGTAAAAGAAATTCACAGCTCTAATTAGCATAAATATATATCTTTTATACATATATTATGAAAAATATGATTACTTAATAACATTTTATCTAATGTTAATTTTGGTGGGTTGACATCCTTTTTTTTAAAGATACTAAACTTATATTTGAAATACCAAATACTTTTTACACTATCTCCAATAAACCAAACAATATATTTCTTAAATTGACTTTCTTGTATATTTTGAAGCAAGTATAAAATATAAAATTTTCTATTAAAATATAAATAAATATTGAAAGCAATCAGTTCCACTCTTTATAATTTTTAAATAGAAAAATTAGATTACTTATATCACGTGATCTGCTATACTTTTATAATATTTATGAGCTATTTAAGTTTGGATAAAAAATCCATATAAGATTTAAAATAGATTATAATCAATGAAATAGTTTGTGTTAGTTAAAAATATTTGTCCGTAGGAGAGAAAGCTATATTTTTGAAATGCTCTCAAACTTATAGACACATAAGTAGTTCTTAATTTTTTCAACTCTGTAAAATTTAACTGCAGAATATATATATATATATATATAATGCTACATACCTAAAGTATATGCAATATGTACTATTTTTCGTTTCTCAAATGTGAATACTCTTGATTATGTATTTTAAAGAAATTTTGACGAAATATAGAAATTGCTATTTCTATATTTCCAAATGCAATATCGATTATATCTTTAGTAACAATTTTATTTAAATTATAATAATCAAATGCAAATATTTGGATAAACATTAATAATAAATTCTTAAGAGTAAATATATTATTATTCATGTACAACTTTCAATAAATAACTATAAAATGTGTTTAAAAGTTCACGTAATACTTATCATTTTTGATTTTTAATAATGACCTAAGCCTAATAGTGTGCTATAATTTTCAATCATTATGTCTTGATTTCTAAGTCATATAAGGCATAAACATATAGATTATAGAGAGTAAAATCAATACTGTTTTATTTGGAATATGTTTCATTAAAGACATAAAGAATACTTTCACCCTAAAAATTGTTTGGAAGCTGCAATAATGTCATTAGAGAAATTTTTCTAAAAATATATAAACAGAATTTTATTTGTTTGTAAGCATTAGTAAATATAAATTAAATGAATACAAAATATTCAGCTTGTAGTTTGAGAGTAATTATTTGAAAACAAAAAAATAATTACTATGCATTACTAAAAATCTTATTGAGTTCCTTTTACATTAAGTATATGTTTTGTTGATAAAAAATTTACTTCAAGTCATAAATGATTTTATATTTATGAAAAGTTGTAATATAGATATTGCGGAAAACCTGAAATTAAATTACCTTAAAAATGTTTAATTTTTAAAATTTTATGTACTTGAGTGGTTATAACTATTGAAATAATATAAGTTTCTTATTTTATTGATTTAATTTCTAAAGAAAAAAATAAGACAGTTAAGATTCAAAAACTAAATGTAATTCTTGAAAACATGAGACCAATTTTCTTAATTTTTAAAACAGCTTTAGCTTGATTTTTCATGAAATTGAAAGTAATTTTTAAAAATGTCAAGAATGCTGGACATCTAAATGAAATGTTTGAATTCCTAAGATTGTGTCAGCAAAATAACGTCTTAATCAATTTATTCAAGCACTTCAAAAATGCATACAAATGAAAGACGTCCTTCAGATTCAATTTTTGATTAATTACAGGTAGATGAAAAATAACAAAGAATTCAATTATGGAGATGAATTCCTTTCAAGCGCAAGCATCCAAGAATTCCCTTAAAGCACGTTCTTGAACAGAAAAAAATTCTTTGTTTAAGATAATTTTTAATTTGATTTATTAAACACATTTTTCTTTTCAACTTATTCAAGTGAATCTGATTTGTTACAATTACGCCAAAAAAGAAAACCTTCCTGATGAATGCTTCCATTTAAGCGCAAAATTGAATAAATTTAAATTGGGCAAGAAATGTTTTTAAGTAATCTATTGCTTAAAGAATTAAAAATTTTCTTTATGCTTTGAATTATTATTATTGTTCTTTAATGCAAAATTAATTAATTTGAGAGATTAATTCTTTTAAAATCGGAGATTAAATATTTTGATAATTCATTTTTAATGTTCAAAAATAATTTATAAATTGTTCTATAATCTATATTTTAAATCTAATAAATAAATTATTTGTTTAATATACGTAATTGTCTAAATAATATTATTTTAAAGATATTTACTGTATTTTTGGAAGTATCGTAAATAAAATGAATTTTTTAACGCTAGATTATTTTTAATAAATTTATTGTCTTCCTAAGTTTTAAATAAAATAATATATTTTCTTTAAATGAAAATTTAGTTAGTTTGAATAAATATTGAAAACACAAGAAATTTCTAAAACAGGTCTGATATTTTTAATGCTAAACTAAGTAGGAATTTAGTAGTTTGTTATTCTTGTGTCAATTAGGAAATATATTTCATTAAAATCTTATGAAAGTAATATCAGATGAGAATGTGTTGTTTGGAATTAGAATGACGATCAATCTCAGATATTTTCTTGAACATATGATTTGATTATTAATGAACCTGAGTTTGGATTTAAAGTTCAAAAATATACTTATTATTTGTGATAAGAAATTGCCATTAAGTTATATCAACTAAAAATATTCGTTATTAAGAAAAATCTTTAGTTATGTCTTGCAAAAATCATTTTCTTCAATAATTTTATTTACCAATGTTTTTCAAAAGGGTTTTCACACAGCCTTGTTGACAGCTAACTATGAAGGTCATTTTAACATTCACTGTATTAAAAAAATCAATTAGGGGGAACTACCATAGGTAGTTCACGTGAAGCATGGGAGAAAACTAGGAAAATTAAACAATGATGAACGCCACTAGATATTAACATATTCTTGAGATTTGTACGAATTTAATAATTATCAAATTAAATTTTGGTAAACAGTACAAAAAAAGTCTTAATATGATTTGTATCTCTATTTTTTAAAACAAATTAATACAAATATCAATTTGTAATGTTTTTATTATGTTTAATTGCATAATGAAAGTTACTTGCTTACTAAAACTCTCAAAATCTGAGGAATATAATTTTGAAATTGTAAAATAGAATGTATTTTAACTTCTTATAGGGTATACAATATAACATTAAGACATTATCAAATTGCTTATAATTAACACACTGCATTACTTAGTTATCTTATTTAAAATTTTCGATGTAAATATATTCATATCTCTATGTTATGAATGATTTTATTTTAAATAATATGTATTTCATAATTGTTCACGTTTTGAGTTTAAGGTAGAATAATTTTTTACATTAAAAAGTAATGCGTTGATTGTAGCGATTTCCTATTAAAATATTAGATTTTATTCTTGAAGCATAACAGTGTTATATTAAGAAAACATATATATTAAAAAAAGTATCGAATGAATTACATTTAGTGGAAAATTAATAAATATATATATTTTTATTTTTACTATTTTTAATGTAATCTACTGTAGTAAGATTACTGAAAATATAAATAAAAATATCTGCTTGAGGTATGAATTAAAATATTTTTATCAAAGAATGTGATTGTTGAAAATCTTTTAACAGTATATGCTTTGAGAATTGTTATAAAAAATTACATATATTTTCTTTTCTCTCTTCTATTTGAAATCATCATTATTTTAATGATAATGATAATGGTACTTTTATCTAATTTGTGTTGATAAGCTTAAAAATGTTACGAGTTTTTTTATTATTTCATTAAAGCTCAAAAGTTGCATTAAGAACATTTTTAATTCAACTAACTTTACGGATTTTATTTATTAAGCTTCTCAAACTTTAAAATCTTTCTCATGCATAATTACATGTTATTTATCTTATCAAAAAAGTCATAATTAGTATGTATTAAAGAAAGTTTTTTCTTCTCGATTTATTCAAAATTCTCATGATAATAGTAACGTGATTTTTTATCAATAAAACTATTAAAATCAATGACAAATCAGATATTTCATAAACTTCACGTAGGCAAAATTCTGTAATAACAATTAAATGGTAATTACTGTTTCTAAATGAAAGTTCAACTAAGAAAAATAATTCCAAATTATTAAACATTTAAATCTTCTTTAGACAAACTATTATGAAAAAATGATTAAGTAGAATGGCAATTTGAGTTAAAAATTTTATCAATTATTAATAATGAAAAATTATAAGTTTTACTTATCAAATTCACTAAAAATTACTATTAAAAGTGATTACTTTAGATGTAATAGGTAAAATAGCAACATGTTTTCTTTAAAATTCAAAAATACTTTTCACTAAATTACTTAATTATCTTTTAAAAAAAATGTCTTGGAATCTAATATTCTTTTAAAAAAATTCGAAAATTGATAATATTAAAAGTATCATTTAACTCATAATATCGTCAAAATTAAGTTGTGAAATGGATATATTATATTTTTAATGGATCACACAAAAATATCTTTGACATATATTAGATTTGCTTTTTTGTAGCACATAATGTAATTTGAAGCACAATGTTTAAATAAACATAATTTAAAAATAATTACATGATAACGATTTAGGTACATTGCATTCCTCTAGTGTTTTTCATAATACCAAATTTTCCAAGGAGATTTATATACAAAAGTATTCCAAACGAACAAGAGTAAAACAGTCATGAATCTCCGTAAGACTTGTAAGGGGAAGGAATTTCCAAAATTTTATAGTAACAAAATAATTACTTAGACTTGTATTTTGTCTAATTTAAAATGTCAACATATTATTTGACCGGAGTACACATTTGTGTATAATAACATAATAAGTTAAATTGGGTAGGAGAACATACATATAGAAGACAGGACTAATTATACAGTTTAAAATAAGTACTTTTGTTTTTCTATGAAAGAAACATAGATATTTGTTGATTTTCTAACTACGACTTATTTATTTGTATGCAATAATTCTATGTGATTTCCTGTTCAAAGTTGGTCTATAGAATTGATATTTTACTTTGAAAATTGAGAGAGAGAGAGAGAATTTCACAATATATATTTCAATGTCTAGAAATTTTGCTTTTATTAACAAATACTAAAAAATACTTTCTTTAGTGAAGGTAAATAAATGCATTTTTCTCATAAAACAGTGAATTTTATTCACTTTGCTGTAATGATAATTTACTTAATTTGGAAACATTAATTCTTTGTAGATTCTAATTCTTAAATTAATTAATTCAGTCTAAATTATATGCTCTAAAGAGATATGTTTAAAAATATGCATATATAACGATTATTCAATTATTTTTATAGTTACAACAACAGTAAGCCTTACCTTTTTATGATTAGAATCTGGAACAAAATTTTTTAAAGCAAGCTTATAAGCACCATTTATTGAAATACGTAAAGAGTGCAAGGATGTAGTTCATTTTTTCTTTAAAATACATCTCATGGATAAGAAATTCTTACAAATATTATTTAAATAAGAAATCCTATTTTTGCTTGATATTTATACAGAAAAATAAGAAAAAAGTTTAATTCTGATGTTATGTCTTTTTAACTTTAAATATACAGTTCATGAATTTTAAACTTTGTACATTTGATCACAAAATTTTTATTTATGAAATTGCATTTTGACAGCGAGAAGCAGTCCTAATTAATTCTGCTTCTGAAATATTGCAGAAATTTTATTTTCTTATGTAAATATTTTTCATTAATTTTCGGGAAAACTGCTATATAAAAACTTATGTTAAATCAACTTATTTGTTTAAATGCATATTAAATTTTAATAATTACATTTACTTCGTATAATTAAATTTATTTCATGATTTTTATTTATCAACATTTTTGTATAATTCCAGAGAATATTATCCTAGGAAGATATCTTTTAAAAAATACATTCTTTAGATAATATAATCACAAAAAATTGTACTTTTTGGAAAAAGTTAGAAATACCAAAATATTTTTCTTCAATTTCATATATTTCTACAAATATTTTTAGTTAATATATAATTTGCAACCATTTTTTTCTCTTTTTTAGACTAATAAGTGTTTTCCGAAAGTTTTGTTCTCAAATTTTGAATTCAATTACTTTGTGAATTCCTTAGTATAAATTTTCCAACAGAATTATTTTTGCATTAAAAAATTCAGGGTGTTAATATTGTAATCTAAATAAATTTGCTGCTGCAGCAGCTTAACACACAAGTACATTTCACAGAAATTCATCTATATTTAAGTTTCTTTTGTATTAATGGGTTACATATTTTCAGTAGCAATTAAAATATATTAATAAATATATTTATATAAATGTATTCCAAAATGTATCCTAGTGTCCAGTTATTTAAATTAAACATTTTAAAAATATATCTTGTTTAATTTAATAGTGGCTTAAATTTATGGTGTAAATTATGTGACATATGTTGTACTCTAAGCAACATATAATGATCTGCTTAATGATATGGTAATGAAAATAAAATATTATTTCTAACTGGAATGAAAATTATTGCCTATGGCTCACATTTAATTTCATTGGGAAAGATGTAGATTGAAATGAACATGTTTCATGAAATAAATGGTATGAACAATGAATATAAATGGCTGCTTTAAAATATTGTTACAAAAATGAAAATGTAATAAATAAATGTAATTAACATGTGGAAAGAATAATACAGGAATAATAAAGAATAATTTATTAAGAAAAAAAAGGAGATACAGAGTACAGACATAAAATAGTGAAACAAGACAATAATTGAAAAAGGCGTAAATCTCTAACACTAGAATTGTTTTTCTGATTTGAAAGAAATGAAAAAGAAAAAAGGTGATTTGATGTTCATGAGGAAATGCTGAGAGTGTCTTTTTGAATATGATAAACATAGAAAGTGCTCAAACGAATGAATGTTAACATCAAAAAATACTGTGAACTTGTTTTGACTTGATGAAAAATAGAATATCACAAAAAAGAGGAGCACATAAGAATATTACAATTTTTTCTCTCTTGCAGTGAATGTGAAAGTAAATTCACCTAACAGGGATAATGGGAAATGAGCCTCGGCCAAGAGCGTGTGATTTCTATTGTACATTCCCTACAACATTATGAACTGGTTGAAAGAAAGTCCGAACAATATTCCTTCGTTTCTGATTTTAGTTTCTATCTTTTTTTTATTTTTATTTTTGGACAAATATTTAATATTTAAATCTAATCTATATGAATATAATATTAGATTATTTAGTTTAGGTGCCATAAGTGCAAATTTTATTATATTCTGTAACGATGTAAAATATTGTTTGCTTAATTTTCCAACAAATTTATTTTTTTTTTCTTAAAGAATTCTTTCTTCTAATTTATAGATAAAACTACGAATCTGATTTTCTAAAAATACATTGTTTTTCAAATATATTAGACATAAACTACAGATAAAACATTTATTCAGCCAAACAAATACATTTCTAACATTAGTTTATGTTTGAAAGCTATACATTTTAAATATAAAGTCAAAATAAAAATAAATACAGCCGGATGTGAAAATTTTCAATCATTTAAATATTCCTGTGATTTAAATATATAGAATAATTTTTAGATTAATAATCTTAAATATGAATACCACATGCCACTTTCAGTGAACACTAGAAATATAAATTTTTTTTAAAATATTTACATATTTCATAAAAAATACTTGTATTAAATGTAAAATGAATAACTGAAATTAATATTAAAATATAAATTTCTTTAAGCATTCTCCAATTCATTTAAGTTAATTTAATTTTTAATCATTCCTTACAAATAATTTACTATTATATTATATATCATTTTGCAAAGAAATATTTTACTGTAAACTAAGTAAAGAATATACTAGTAGAAAATAGAAAATAAATAAGTGAGGATTTTTTATAATATTCTACTTTTACAATTCCAATAGTTTTATCCTAATGTCCAAGAAAAATCTAAATGTCTTTATAATTCATGTATTTAACTCCTGATTGCCTTTTCTATTGAAATATTATTATTCGAGAAGTATATTTTTCTTTTTTTCATTATTCCCAAATATATTGTGAACGAGATGTTTTTTTTTTTTTTTTTTCTCTTCGCAGAATCAATTTTAAAAACACTTTTATATAAAGTAAACAATCCGATAATTAATTCATTTAGTATGGGAGATTAATATGATAATATCGAATGTTTTAATTACAAATATAATGTAACAAACCCTTTCCAATGCCAAATGAAATTCGAATTATGATACCTACTTATTAACAAATGCTTACTACATGGAAACATGTAACATCAGATACAGAGACATATAATAGCATCAGAATTGTTAAACCTTATTTTTACGTAATTCTGGTTATATAATTTAGAATAGTTTTAGAAGAATATATTAACATTTTACATTCTATTTTGCAGCTAATTAAAAATAATTTTGATATATTTTTCTGTAACTCATACTTAAATTACTTTTTCTGTGCCTAAAAATAAATAATTAAAAATATGAATTAATGATATGTCTCAGATGCTTTTACCAAATTTAGTACATTTAATTTATAAATGTAAGATTATGTAAGATTGCGTACTTAAAATAAAATATAATTAGTTAAATATTTATGAAGATAATTAAGTTACTTTACACAAAATGTTTAAATATTCAGTGATTTGAATTAAGTGATGGTATGCTTTAAACTATTTCCTTGAAATTAAATCATTTTTCAATAATTTAAAAGCGCAGATATGTACTTGTATCTCCAAATTTAATTCTATAAATCTCTGAACATTAATTAAACAAACATTGTTTTCAGATACTGTAAGTAAATACAGTGACTAAATAAACAATTTTCACTGTTTAAATATATCTGTTTCATCTTTAATGAAAATATAAGCATGTGTTATTAAACCCACGAATTGATATAATGTCCTGCTTTAAGTGTTCCATTTTTGTAAAGATTTAATTGAAGAGCATTTGATAATTATAATTAAGTGCAATTCATTTGATAAATATGCTTTTGATTACTAAGAAGGGATGAAAGTTTTATTATGTTGAACAAATGTATACCCTTAGAATTTGAAATTGAATATGCATTATGAATATACATTAAGTAATCTACTGAAAAATTTCAAAAGTAAATAAATCCATATAATGCAAGCTTTATAAAATGAGTCCAAGCGGTTTTATAAAATAATTTAATATTTATAATATTAATAGAATAAGAGTGTAATTTTACCTTCTAACAATACAATAAAGAAAATAAATTCCTTGCATAAAAATTTAAATTAAATCTAAAAAGAAAAATTGATTTACAATTATCTTTTTAAAATATATATAAATTATTATAAAAACATGATCAATAATATAGTTTATATACAAATGAAAAATTAATATGTTTAAAAAAATAAAATGAACTGAAATTATATAATAAAAACCATTTATTTCTTTTAATTTTAAATTAAAAAAATCATTTTATTTTAGTCAAACAAGTATTTATCTTAAATAAATGCCGCAAAACATAACACAACAAATCTATGTTTTGAAAACGAGGGTTTTAAAAATTATGGATAACTTTTAATAAATAGAAATCAATTTTAACAGCTCCAAAATAAAACTTTAAGAGACAATAGAAATTTAAATTTTAAAGACTAAATTGCTCAAAAAATTCCCGCTTTTTTGTTAATATTTTAATTATAATCAATATTAAATATTATTGAGATAGTCAATGTATTTCAAAGAGGTTATTGTGTTATCAAAATATAATTCATTGTTAGTATAAAATAAGGAAGTTTGGGAAAATTACATAAAATTTGCTTTTTCTATGAGAATGGAACCCAAATTTAATAAATGAAGTGTTTATTTTAAATTAATTAAATGAAGCGTTTATTTGAAAGTAAAAATATACTTATATGAAAAAATTTTAAAGAAAGAAATGTTTTTAAAATGATTTATGCATATCAAGAGTTTTAAGGCAAAATCAGTGTAAAATGATTTATTTAAAATAATTTCCTCTTATACCAAAAATATTTTATGCTATTGTTTTGTCTATTTTATCATTAGAAATTCATATCTTTAGACAGAGCTTCTTAAAATTTTAAAAATATATATCCTGTTAATTTACTTTCTTCATTGTTCACGATTGTTTACTTTCTTGATTCATTACGATTGTTTCTAGAAATCTTTTTTTTGTAATCAATTTTGCTAATTACTTTAACATCTCAAGATTTAGAAATTCCAATAAAGAAAATGAGAGAAAATTTTTAAATAATCACTTTTAAGAAAATAGAAGGTAATCTTTTTATTAGAATTTTAGCCATCATGATTTTTAAAATGTTTTCAAGTGTCTGTATACTTGATGCATTTCATTAAAAATACGCTATTAAAATTCGCATTTCACTATTAAAAAGAATGAATTTTTTTTTACAATACTTTCATTTTGATATTCTAGTTACTTTACTTCAATTTATTTTTCTACTTTATTTTATTTTCCTTTATGAGATTCTGAATATCTTAAATCTATATAGTGATATTACATGATGTAATGCAAGTAAAAAAAACATTGTTTCTAGTATCATATTTTATATACATCAGCTCAAAATTCTTAATAAATATTATGGGAATATAAATGTGATTACAAGTACATTATTGATTAAAATGACATTTTAATAAAAATCAATGGATATGTTTAAATTTTGCTGCGAAAATATAGGCATTAATAAAATTGTAGTGAAAATTTTAAACTTTATTTTTATTAAAAATTTTATTGTATTAGAAACCTGTGAATACTCCTTACCTCTTTAATATTATACTTCTTTTTAATATTAATTTAAATGAATTATACTTCTTTCATAAGCATTTTTAGTAAATGCTATTATTTATTTCCAGCAACTATATACTAAAAAAAAACTTCATTGATGATCAGTATATAATTTTCTTGGAATATAAAGTCCACTAAGTTTATATGAATATGTCATAAAAATGCATGGTTATTTCTCAAATCAAACATTACAGAATTTTTGTACATTTTAGTTTATATATTCAAATTTATTGAATATGTTTTAATGTAAAAATGCTTCTAAAAGCTTGCTTATTGTGCAAACTTTCTTTTTTTTACTTACCACTCCTATTTTTCCAATTCCTGAAATTGTGTTTTTACTGTTTATTTTACATTTGATAATTCTAATCTGATATCATCTGAAAATGAAATATCTTTAATTTGGATTGATTTATTTTGAAAAATATATTTTGAAAATATTGTAAATTTTCAAAAATTATTAACCAGAAAAATACACGATGTTCATCTATTTTCGTCATGTACATATGCATTTATTTTAAAATCGTCACTTAATTTTTATTTTCATTCGTTTTTACAACTTTCTTGCTGAGTATTTATATATGTAAAACAACTATTAAATATATAAGTATTGTTTAAGAATAGTTTCAATTACAACAGAAAAATTCATTTGCATTTTGAAGAGATGAAAGCGAACATTGTGTTTCATTTCATGATGAAATTTTAAAATATAATTTAATTTCATAACTTACTATGAATTATTTAATTATGTATGAAATTATATTATTATTCTAAGTGTTTAAATAAATCATTCGGTAAATATTGCCAGTGAATAATGAATTAAAAATGTAGTTTTGTATGGTTAAACCACATGAAACATTTTGGTAACCGAATAAAAGACAACTAAATTTTCTAAAACAAGCTAATTGTTCTTGGCTTAGTTTTTTAAGGTCAAGAACAATTAATTTTATAAGTATATTTCAGAATAAAATAAATTAGAGAGTGTTAGAGAGCAGTATATCTTAGAGGACCTTAAAATACATATAGAATTAAGAATCAAATTTCAACGACCGATTTTCAAATTAATTTACATGTGTTATTAAAAAGAGTAACGCGATTATCACATTTCTTTTCACTTAAAAAGATATTTACGTATTCTATATGATATTTGGGTGCATTATTCCATTAAGTAGAATTTATTAAGAGTAAAACTAAACTAAATTAAAGTCAGTAGCATAACAGCCCACCCGAGGCAAAGTTCTAAAGTTTCCATATTTGTTTTCTTTACCAAAGTCTCTGCTATATGAAGCAATTGTAACTGTTAGGTGGTCAACCTATTGATATCATCAGTGTCTCTCCGTGTAACCAGAATGAAAGGTTGAGTTAACTTTAACTAGACCAAGGATACAACGATTTTATTGTTTACAGCATAAATACAAAAAAATATAAGAACAATTTTCAAAATATTATTTATGACCTCAGAATATAAAGTAAATACTACACCTCAGTCATAAAAAATTTTGGGTGACAAAATTAACTTAGTTTCTTTACTGTTTTCCTACAATTTTCCTGTGATTTAGTCTTTGTTTTCTAATTGACAAACATTACAGAATATAATATGATCTAGTAATGCAACATGCAATTTGTTATTTGTAGATACTTATAAAGAACGCAAAATTAAATTGTTAAGTTTGAATGCATTTAAATGATGAAATTGTATATTAAATACACCTAAATTCTTAAAAAATATAAATTTTATCACAATTATTCATATAATCAAAACTATTTTAAAGTTTAGACTTATTAATAATGACACAATCTTTGTTAAGATCAGTGATATTAAGAATATGCTACGAATACAAAAATGTCACTTTATTGAAAATGAAACATTATTTATATATTCTACATAATGATCACTAATATTTTTCGTTCGAATTTTATATTTTTCCTTATTTTCTCCATTTTATGGTATCTTTATTGAATGATTAACAAATGGGGTAGATTATTAATATACAATTTAATTATTGGTAGTATATGCAAAAACAATGAAATATGCGTAAAAGGAATTTAACTAATCTAATAACAATTGTGTCAATGAAAAATTTGCATATTTTATGAATAATAAGATAGCAAACTTTGAAAAAATGCAGTTAAAAATGACTAAATAGCGTGCTAATTAAAATCAAAAGTATGAATTATTCATGTAACAAAAATTAAATTATGCGTTTTTAAAAATCCTCTACTATTCAATTTTTTACAATATAGCATTAAGTGTATACCATTATAAAAATGATATTTTACATTAATTATATTATTTATATGAATAATACATTAATAATTGTAGACTAATTTCACCTTTGATTGAAAATGTATACATATTTTAATGAAAAATATATAAATTTAATTTTATAAATAGTAATTAGAATTTCTGGAGTTTAAATAGAAAATAAAGACAATTTAAATACGAAGAAAGTTATGAATAGATTATAAAAAATAATAGATGTAATCAAAATAATTGTTTATTAAGTCTTGTATTATAAAATAGTAATCGTTTCAGTGTTAAAATATCAAATTGAAGAAAATTAAAAACATACACATAACCTCTCTCATTTGTCGAACTAAAATGACACTTGTTCACTTCGCCTGAAAACTAATGACGGTTTCAATTGGGAGGAAAGAGTGATTTATGATGTTGAATTACATTTATCAAGGTATGAAAAAAACTCTCATTTGTTGCCCAGAAAAGTCTGAATTAATTACGTATTCTTTTGAGAAACTCCTGAAACATGCTTCAAAACTTCAAAAACAAGAAGTTTTATGGGTTAACAAGTAACTAAATTAGCTAAGAGATGATGTCAAAACTTTGTGCTTACATATCAAAGAAATAAATTCCTCGACTCGTAACTCCTCTTATAACTCAAAATTCTCTGAAACCTTAAGTAATATTGACAAACTTGACATTTCGTAGTAAGTTGGCAGCTAAATTTTTTATTTTTTTTCAAGCAGGGAAGCATGAAAATGTGCTTAAATGAACTCAGTTGCTTTAGCATAAAAGAGTAAGCGTTTTATAAACATTATATATACCAATAGCAGATAGAAAAAAACTGGCATATGCTTTATTAAAACAAAAGGTAAAAATTACATTTATAAATTGGACTATATTCATAATAATTGAAAAGCCTCAATTTTTGCCTTGATTTTTTCCTTTCTTTTTCTAGTTTATTGAAGTTTTCAATTTTTAGATTCATTTTAAATATCATATTACTTAATTTAATTCTGTTGGGATTTAATAGACAAATTTTGCAAAATTCCATAAATTAAATTTTTCTTCAATTTGGATTATATAATAGCGATATTTTTTGAAGAAAAATAATAACTTTAGGTATACATAGTTATGATGCAAGTTTACACTGAATCATAACTATGTACAGTTATCTGTATACAACAATAGTATATTATTTTGCACGTACAAAAAATAAAATATGCATATTATTTAAACATTTACCTTTACTGATTTAATGTGTTTAAAACTCAATACATTTTGATATTTATTTTTGTAAACTATTTTTTATTTTATGCATACATATAATGAATGTATAAAAATAATTATGTTGTTGTTTCTGATGACACTTGGCAACGCTAATTACACCCGTCCGAGACTAGGCGAATGAAATCAGAGAGAGAGCATCTTCCGTTTTTGAATAGAGCACCCTTATACGAAGGTGGAAGTATGACTTTTGGCTCATAGTTGGCAGCACCATCTGAATCTTCCAATTTAGAGATTGAAACCAGTGAAGACCAATAGCATGGCTCCAACTACCTCCAGAGGTATTAATTTGTAATAGGAACATGGAGGACATTGTGACCCGACGTATTTTACGTCCCCAGACGCCATTAGTGAACATGATGGACCTTCCGCTAAGTCGGGATTGAAACTCCTCACCTTTTAGTAACAAGAGCGACTCCCTAACCAACCAGGCCACAGCGGCCTCCAAATAATTATTATTATGTTAACTATTAATTGAAAAACATTCAAATGAATCAAATCTGGATTTACCCAAGCTGATCTTTTCATACTGTGTACGACTATATTTAATGTTTGAACAAATCAAATGCCCTGATTTGTATGTTTTCAAACAATATTCCATTTGTTATCTTGTACATTGTTGGATATTTATTTAAGACTACATTATTTTTAATTTTAAAATATATGTTTTTAGTTACATTGAAGACAATTCTCAATTTTATTATAAATGAATTCCATATTCTATTGCATTCCTTTTGTTTTTTATTATACCAAAATTTGTAGTCAAATTAAATGGGAAAAATTAAAATATACTAATCATTTAATAAAAACATTGTATCAGAAAAAAGATGTTAGAGTTATTTATATCTATTTATAAGCTTTCTAATCCTCATAATAATATTGGTTGTCCAAAAATGATGCAAAATGCTTTTGGATAAAATAAGAATTATACTAAATATGTAAATTCAAAATCACAAATTATTTTTGATTAAAAAATTGCAGATTAAACACAAGACCGAAGCGTAATTCTTATACTCATTTTTCTGTAATCAATAAATAGAATGTTAAAATTACTTGTACGTCATTAGACTTTTAGCTCTAACTTATATAAAAACAATGATTAAACAATCATTATTTTTACAATGTATTGAATTTATTGTTAAGACGTAATGAATATTGGAAAATTACAAACCATAGATATGAAGCTGAACATTTGTTGCTAACTTACAAATAATCTTGAGTTATTAATTTATGCAATAAGTACTTTAGTAACATATAATGCATTTAAAATTTTATATAAAAACATAAATAGTGTTGGAATGGTACCTTGGTCCCATGCTATAGATAACATGAATATCCCAGCAGTTAGACAAGTAAAAAGTAAAAAGGACTTTGATATGCACCAGAGCATTAATGTTCATTTTATTTACGTTACACCTTTCTTCGGTTGAGATTAGTTCTCCACAAAACGAAAAGAAGAATGTCAGGTTCTACATAATACACATTCATAATTGGCATTGTCAAACTGGGTGAAAGAAAAGGCATTTTGAAATACAGGCCACGTATGTTGCTTTCTGTCAATTTGAACAAGATGCAGGTTTCAAGAAAGAAAAGTGGAGAAATAGTAAAGATTTATTTCCTAAATGAACAAAATGCGAGAGACATTGTTTGCATACCAAAGAAACCATTGATAACAGGGAGCACTGTCAAACCTTTATGGAACTCGATTCAAAGATCTGAAGAAACTGGTTGACATGCGAACGATCTCAATCTGGACGACCTTCTCTTCCTGTGGAAACTGTTGCAGAAGTTCATCAGGCGATAAACGCAGTTCACGCCGTGTTTTTTACATATTCTGAATCTGCCGAATTGTTTAAAATATTCTGCACTTAAACATGTTTCACTGCCGATTCCATCAGATTTAGATGTTGGAAGTGGCAGACTATCAATCACGGCTGTATTTTGTGAATTAATTCCGTATTCGGTACGATGAAGATAGTAGTTGACCTTTATGCATTCTCAGGACACATGATGTCGTTTCTCGTTAACTGGTAACATGAATTTGAAACATTGTATGCACTGAGCAGAGAATAATCCACAAGATCTGCTTGCACATCCACTACACGAGGAGAAATTGACTGTGTGATGTGGTATAACGAGTAAGTTCATCCTCAGCCCTTTGTTTTTTGAAGACGTTAATGCTGGTGATCGGTAAATGTGTATTGTAACGATTGCTTGCTATCTGGAAATGTTAACTCGTTACGCGATTCCGCATTGCGATGGAAAAATGCTCTACTATTTCAAGTTGTGTGTATGCAAAATGGTGCTCCTTCACATACAGAGTCTTCAGTCAAATGTATCTTAAATAAAGACAACAGCTTGGTGACAGACTCATCTCCCGTTTCCTACAAATAAAGACCTCCAGATATGACATCAATTGATTTCTGGATATGAGAATATCTGAAATTCAAGTGTATTAGTTACTTCATCAAACTGCATATGTTTTGAAAAATGCCATGAGAACTGCTATTCAAGAGACTTCTGTTGCCATCAAAGCAGCAACACAATCCACCGGCTACCGCAGGCAAACTCTCATAGAATGTGAAGGAGGTCATCTGGAAAATTTAAGAAACACAAAAAAAAAAATGCTCAATTTTATGCAGCTTCTCCTCCATCGTTGTTGGTTGGCCTCACTTTCAGCGTACCTACCGAAAGCTATTTGGATGCTACAGTAGACGTTCGGTCGCTATATAGGGTTTTTTCAACATGTATTACAATGTTTTTTGCCTTAACTAATACTTTTTACTTTAAGGTTTACTGCATGTATCGTTCTTGTCATTAATATGAATCAGCAGATTTCTACTTAAATTAAAAAAGTATATGTCGCAGGAATTATTTCATATTCAGTATAAATTTAAGTGTTTTAGAAATAATATAAAAAAACATGTTAATGAGTCCGAATTATTTCACTTGAATTTTATGTATTAAATATATTAATTTAAAACAATAAGTTTATCCTCGTGTGGGGTAAACAAAATCATGTTTTTTAAAAATAGTTCTTATCTATTTGTTGTGATCTAGATTTTCATTTAGATTGGGAAACAAATATTTGTCACCAGGTAATAACAATCTACTTCTCAATCAGCCTGCTATGACCTATAAGCATAGTACTGAAATTAATACACAGGAAATATTTTTTTAAATAGTTTTTGAGACAGATTTTCGGGCATGTATTTTCTGCAAGTAATTCAATGTTGCTTCAAAAAATAAATTTTTAGACAAGCATTATTTTAAACGTCATGCTTATTCTGGTTAAATTTTTTTGAGACAGATTTTCGGGCATGTATTTTCTGCAAGTAATTCAATGTTGCTGCAAAAAATAAATTTTTAGACAAGCATTATTTTAAACGTCATGCTTATTCTGGTTAAATTTTACTCAATAAATAAATCAAAATATCCGAAAAGGTAAATATAAAAGATGAAAAATAATCATTTTAAGTAAAATATTTTTGAGGACAGTTAAATTATGAAAACAAAATGCAAATGTTTTACGAGAAATACATTAAAATGTTATGTGGAAGTCGTCAATTATTAAAAAAATTGTCATTTCTATAGTTCAGTTCAAAATCTTATGCTTCAAGTATACAAAATTTCATTTATAGTACGTGCTCTCTCTCTCTCTCTGTATATATAAATATATAAATGTAGTAAGAAGCTAAATTTCAATGGAATACAATATTTAAAAGATAATCGTATTACTTTTATGAAGAGATAGATTTAAATCCGCTATATTAATGCAAACCCATACAGTTGTATAATATGCAACTACTAGAATTTTCCTCTTTCAGATTAACAATTAGTGAAAGGGGTGGCACATTAAACAGCAAAACCCCAGTGGGTGTGCCATCAGGTCCCCTAGAGGCGATGATCTTCGTAATTTAGATACATATACCAAGTTGAAGAACCACAGACTTGACCCGCCAACCCTAAAGGTATTATTTCTTATGACACAATGAACACCGTATATTTTACTTGCCAAAGTCACCTTTAGAGAACAATGTAAATTTGTGGTCGGGCTGAGATTCAAATTTATTACCTTTAGATAACAAGGGCGACACCTTAAGCAAATAGTCCACACTGTCTGAAACTAATACTTAAATTATTTATTTAAACGCATATAATTTTTTTTAAAATTCTTTAAATGTCTTTCATAAACCTACAAAAATGCATGCTAAAAATCCATTATACTATTTTATTTTTATATAAATGTGATGATTTTTAATGATATAATGTAATAAATAAAGTATTTGGTCTAATAGATAACTTTTGATTTTTAATACTGATTGCCTCATAGTTATTAATATACTAGAAAAGTTATTATTTTTTTCATAATATTTGAGTTTTACCTCAAGGAACTCTGAGAACTAATATATTTTTTATAACATCAAAATTCTCTTCAATATAATGTTGTTTCTACATATTACAACATTCATATTTTTACATTTTACTATGAAAAAGTTGCAATGATACTAATCATTATTAACGTATGCATAAAACTAATGGTAAGTGGAATGTCAACATTAATTTTTTTCTTGGAAATTAAATTTTGTAAAGGATAGTTTAAAATACAATCATTAAATAAATATAGTCTTAAATTTTAAAGATTATCAGGAACATCAAGAAACATTTTTAAGAACATTTTTGAATTTAAAAGGAAATTGTTTAATGTCTGGTTGGAGAAACAACGGAAATTGTTAAATCAGAAAATTGTTGTGTACACATGTAAATATATTATGTGTATTAATACATTCATTCACAAGCCCGTATACATAAATCAAGAGTAATGTAGTTATATAATGTATATTTAACTTTAATATTTAAATACTATGTTTAATATCTACTCAAATTATGCTACAAAAATTCTTAGTGAATAAAATGGCAATATTTATTTTTAATTTTTTAAATCAAGCATTTCTAGTGTGTAATAAATGTTACATGTTTTTTTAGAAAATTTTATATGCATTTGAATTTATCTTAGTTTCTGAGTTGAATTCACATTTCGAATATATAAGCATTTTTATACACTCTTGGTCATAAAAACATAAACATTCAACCCACGTGAATTAAATTTTATCAAAATAGAATATATTCATAAGAAGCATTTTCTCTTTCGTACATGAACAAGCAAAAAAAAGCACTTTTATACATAATAAATATTTCATAAAGAATATTAAGTCAACATATGAAAGTATGCTATCTCTCTTTCATCAATTTTTTGTGTTGGAAATAAAGAAATAAATATGGTATTTTCATGGAAAATTTTCCTTGTGATATTCTACAAACAATATAAATTATGCAGAATGACTTCTCTTTTATATTTTAAGACACAACATTTATTTTTTTATGAAACACCCTCTGGCGCCGACTTAAGACTAGATTCAATCAACATATGCTCAAGGATATACATAATGATTATCTTTTGCATACATATTATTAGTTTTTCTATAAAATTACTTTTTTTCATTTTATTTTCATTTTTTACACTTCACAGTATTTGCTTTCATACTGAGGAAAGTCAATCAGAAGAAATTGTTATATAAATAGATGTTTTTTCAATTTTCAGGTGAAATAGTTAAATAAGATATATTTCATAAAATTTATGGAGCTCCTTTTTGACAGTATAAAGAAATCACTTTTCTAAAAAATACTCTATGAAAATAAGAAAAAAACTCAATTATTAAAAATAATTCTTCAAGTAACACTGTGTTCATGTGTATATTTTATTACTCTAATTATGTAAAAAAACATTAAAATTACATTTAAGTCACTATATATATGAAAATACATGAAAACTGTAATAAAAAAAAACTTATTTCAAAAAACAATTGCCAACATGAGCCATATTTTCTTATTCCCATTATAAAGTGACATTACTTTCAAAATATAAAATTATTTTCTCCAAATAAATCTGTGTGTTGATGTTAAATGAACGTGACAGCGAAAATAATATTAATTATATAATATGAAATATATATAAATTATTACATTCTCGTTTTGGCAGTCTCAAACAAGAAATCGTTCCTTATATACATATTATAGGAATAATTATGCCACTGATAGCAAATTGTCTTTTACATAAAGTTAAGTTCAAATTCATTGTAGTGTGGTACATATTTTTGCTTACTTTTTAACTGTATACATCATTCATTTTATCCATAATGTCAGTGAGGTCATCTCTTGACAGTAACTGTCAAAATATTCTGAGGATCTTTTCGACTATATGATGGATAGTAGTTTTGAGTTTTGTTATTGACTTTAAAGGATTCATTGCAATTCAAAATTGTCGAAACAGTTGATTTTATAATTTATCCTTTCCCGCTAGTTATTTTACCTATATAATAATGTTCTCAATAGTTTGAAAATGTTTAATAAAGAACTATTTTATTTGTAATTTCTTAAAAATGTTCATGATCATTCAATTTTCTAAAATTATTGTTAGTATAAAAATAATTTAATACTGATGTAGATTTTAATTCATCATGAAAATAATAAAATGTAGTTTTTGGGGATTTTTAATAAAACAAATGAAATAAAACAAATGAAATTTTTATGAAATAGCAACTGTATTTATTTGTACTTAAGCAGGTATTTTAAATAAAAATCTATAATTATTATTGAACCAATATAAGAATAAAAATGTTATTTTTTATCTATGAATAAAATTATAAAGAAATGTAATGTAATTTAAAAAAATTAAATTTAGATTCCCTCTTTAATTTGATATTATTTTGAAGAATCTGCCATTTATTAATTGCTAAAGAATTTATTCATAGAAGACCCATTAATTATTTTTATAAATGTAGCACATATATAGGACATTTTTCATTTCTTTCAATTCATCAATATCAGAAATAAAAACAATGTCAGAAGTACTTAATTTGCAAGGAAAAATTATACAGTTTTAGACGAGAGATGCAGCTAGACACCATTAGTTTCTTAATATAAAATATTTCTTATTCAAATGCTTTTCAATTAAGAATACTTTAGTTTAATAAAAATAAATTAACAATTTTATATTCTGAATAAATAAAGAATAGACGAATTTAAAGAGAAAAGCATTTTAAAATTTGTACATTTTAATAGAAAATTAAAAATTAAAAGCTATTGACATTGAGAAATAATTTCTCTTTTAAAATTTTCAATATAAAAGTGCTCTGCTTTTAAATTAAATGTGGATTTACGAGAACTAGAAAATTATATTTTAGTTAATGACATATACTAACCACAAAGTTAGATATGTATTTATGCTATTCAATTTTTTTAAAATTTGGAATACATTATACTCATGTTGGTGGACAATTTCAATTATTATTATAAAAATATCTGAACTTTATTAATTTTTTAGTTGAAATTCATGATGATTTTAGTTAATTATGGTTGTTACAGGTGTTATGAAAATAATCTTTTAAACATAAAAATAATTGAAACTTTCAACTATTAAAAATATTATACTTTATAAATATTTGTTATTTCTTATAGAGATATTACACATTAGCTTTGACAATTTAATGCACTTTATAATATCATCAAGTATATCATAGAATGCAGCCTAATAATTCACGGAAACTCTTTTTTGATCATTTTCAAACATAATCATTTTTGGAGAACTTGGAAAAAGTTAAATTTTTCAATTTTTCTTAATAACAAAAAATTTTATTGTATATTCAGATCAATATATTAGATTTGTATTGCGTGATTATCTATTCTATTAAAATAATCCATATTCTATTAAAATTTGTTTTTAATAAATTTTCACAAAATATTTTTCTAATATATATAAAAATATTTTCTTTTCTATAGTGTGTTTGTTCATAACATTTATGAATATTTATGTTTTTATTACATTTATGTCACATATTAAATGAGTTAAGTTTCAGAATGCTTGAACAAATTCTTAAGCTTCATGTTTATTCTATTCTAATACTGTTTATTATATTAGTAAACAATTTTGAGTATATGCTAACAGTATAGAGACGCATTGGTAAAATAATAGCATTGAAAGTAAATGAGTCAACATTGTACAAAAAATGCCTTATAGTGTGATTATTATGCAAAAGTATATAATATATACATTTTTTGCATATATAGATAGCAGATGCTCGTTTAAATGATCTTCTAATATACGAACTCTCATGATTGTCCATTTATTAGTTGGTTCTGAATATTGTCTCAAATAAACAAATATAATTTTAATTATTTTTAAAAGATAATTTTTTAAGAAATATTGACTAATTTTCTTAACTAATTTTTATGCCTTTTTCAAGTTACCTTAAATATTATTCATTACATTTTCATTTGTTTGGTTTTTAAGTCATCATACTTTGATCATTATTTTTGTAATAGAACCGTACAATCTCTGAATTCTAGATAAATATTTTCACTACTCAAATTGATATTCCCGAATATCAATGCAATTCTTGTGGACTTTCTCTAGCTTAATCTAATTTTCATCCACCAATTAGAATATTATATAAAACTTCGCGTATGAATATCGACAAGGAATTTTATATAGAGCGTAATGACATCCACTTATAAAACTGATATTTGATGCACAATGCAATTCTCAATTTATAAATGGCGTGATATTATAGAAGCAATAAAAATGTAATTTTGTCATGCATGCTTGTTACCAAGTAACGAAGGTAAGTTAGATTATTTATCAGATGACTTGAATAAAAAGGAAATAAATTCTCATCACTGAACTTTGAGAAAAAAACTCACTGTTGACAATTTAATTTTATAACTTTTGAATTTGGATTCAGGTTTAATTTGCAGGTATTAAAATTGATTGGTTAAGTAACTGAGAACAAAATAAGTAAAAATGAAAGAAAGAAGTATATCACCAAAAAGAAAATAACGTAACGCTAGGAACCACTGCAAAACAAGCTGATAAAATGATAAGAAGATCAGTGAATATTTTTAAGAAAATAACAGTGAAATGCAACATCAAAAACTAAAAAAATCTGTTTTCACAAATGTACTATTTGAATAGAAATATTTAAAGGATTAATTAGCTTGATGATTGGAATTTTTTAACTGTGGTAATAATTTTTTTTAATTGTGGTAATTTTTGATTCAAAATTTATTTCGAATGAGGTTAATATATAGAACAAACTAAGTACTTTTTCTAACAGTTGTTAATTTATAAAGACAGAAAAGCTTTGTTAAAACAACTAAGTTTGATATTTTTCACTTTTTTTTATTTTATAAAATTTAAATTTTAACAAGTATATTTTCAATCCTTACTAGTTTACATAAACGAGCGTTTAATGTAGACTGTTCAAAATACTTTGAGAATACGTACATTTGCGAGCATAAAAATCTTAATAGAGATATAATTATTATAAAGATACAAAGATTATAATTAAAATAATTAATTAATGTAACTCTCAATATCTTAAACTAATTTGGCAAAAAATGAACGTTCTTAATTTAGTTTTATACATCATAAATTTAATCATTCTTTTTATTAAGATCTAATTCTAAAGATTTCCGGCGACGAAAGTAATGAATGTCATTTTTACCTATTTTCTTAGAAGATAATAAAAATCCTATCAAAAATGAATTACTTATAATTAAAAAGAGTTTTAAAGAAATAATTATCTTTTGATTAAATTATGATATTTATTTAAACAAATTAACAAGTTGATTCATTGTTGTTAAGCATTTTGTATGTAGAAAAGGAATTGGAGCAGATTATTATTTATAATGTGTTGACTAATTAAGTGAAAAAGACTTTATTATAATTCTCTTAGAGATTAGAAAAAATACTTAGATATAAAAAAGACTAAAAAATAAAATTTATTAATTATAAGAAAAAATATTATCAAAATAAATAAAATAATAAAATTTAAAGACAATTCGATTACATTGAAATGAAAAATCTATCTTTCTAATTCATCTTGCCAATTAAAAAATTAGTCATAAATTAATTGATACAAAGTTTGAATACATTTACTGATTATATTAAAATGTGAAATATTGTAAAAATTATTTTATAGAATAGTTTATATTCCCATATTTTAATTAAAAACAATGAATTAATATCTTATACGAATATATTTAAACATTGTGATTTCTTTAATTATATAATATAATTGAAAATAGGGAAACGGCATAGGGACCACGTCTTCATAATTAACATTTACATATCAAATTAAGATAATTTAATATTTATTAATATTATTCACCTCTAAATGATGATAAATAGCTGTTAATAAATTTTAGTATTTGAATTTATGCTAAAAATTTAAAAATGTATTTTCTTTTATAAAAATGTTTTATTAAAATGTGTTTGATCAAATAAAATATGTGTAATTCTTTTGGGATTCTTCTCACTATATTAATTACTTTTTGATTAATTTCATTTTTATTACAGGTAATATGTTGTTTCTATGAGCATGTAAAGCCTAGTAATCAATTTACATACCTTTGTTTTGTAGTTAAAGCATAAATCTTACTGATGAATTTGGAAATACTTTTGAAAAGAAAATGTCAAGATCAGTGTTATTCACATACATAACTGATAGTAAATTTGCACATTTTTAATATGAATATTTTTGTATTTTTTTATTTTAAATTGCAACATTTTGTTCTATTTTTATACGAGGTTTCATTATTCAACTATAATAAATTCTTAAGACAATCAAATAACTTTTTAAAAACAAATTTTGTTAAGTACTTCATAAGTGTAAAATTGTTACTTTTCTTTTATATTTATAACTGCATTATGAATACATAGATAAATATTATTTGAAGAAGAAAATTCCCAAAATATTTAAAATATGTAGAACAAATACATATTTAAGTGATATATTTAACATAATAAATATACTGTTATTTATTTTTTCACAGAAAAATCATTTTTATTTCATAAATTTTTAATCTTTTTATAAGTATGCCATTTTTAATCAATTTATTTTTGTTAAAATATAATTTTTAGTAATTAAATATTACTAAAATAAATATTTTAACTAAAATTATATGCTTGTTATACGAACCACTTATATTCTTTTGATTAATATTATTTGAAAGCCACAATTAAACATTCCTGCTAAATTCAACTAATTTACATTATAAAAATAATCAGTAACTAATACAGATTTTGATAACAAATAAAGATCTGTAGTAACGTATGGAATAAACAGAAAAACTTTCTGTGCGAAATATATATATTAATAAATATTTCTAATGGCTTAGACCAGTTTCAAGTTAACTCTCTTTCTTATATATGTTACTATGACAAAGATAAAAGACTTTCTCAGAACTACAATTTACCTTAAATTACACCATCATTTCAGGCAACATTAACTTCAAATGGAAATGAAATGAAATTCCACGTGAAAATCAACGATATGAAGGAGAAATAGTTCTTATGATGAAATGACTTTTTGAAAATTTATATTTAAACAATGATCAAAACCCAGTGTCAGAAATGTGCCTAATCTAAATCGTTAATCTCGAAATGCTACTGATAAATTATTTAAATTCACCAAATATTTTGTTACGATATTTCCTTTAATTAATAGTTTTTAAGTATTTACAATTCAAATAATGTATTTAATTTTAAGGAAGAAAGAACAATTTTTTTTAATTCAAGTTAACACTGCATAACTATTAAACAGCAAACTATTAAATATTTATTTATATGAAATTATTTGATATTAAATAAAGCCATATAAATGGAGATGTAATTTTTCTATTTTCGCATTTTATTTCCTGATTTTCTTTTCAATTCGAAATATGCTGAAATGAATTTTCTAATGTTCAACAGTAAATACCTTAAAATACCTAAAACAAGGAACATTTTGTAGCAGAAAAGTTATGCAAAAAAACAATAAATAGAAAAATAAATTTTAAATTATATTTTATATCAATAAATGTTTAAAGCGCAAATATATTTATGATCTTAAGAGACATTTAATTAAGGTAAATTAATGAACATGCTCTATTGGGAATAAGTGCGTTGAGCGGACCAGTCATAGAATAGTCTGAACTTGATGTATTAAGTCTTAGAAACTCGGGATGTATACGAACGAGCATTATCTTGATGGCAAATGGCCTCTTGAAGACCATTTAAGAAGAGTAGTGTCAAAAAAAATATCGTTAAATATAAGTCTGTCTCGTTAAGATTCCAGAATTAGAGTGGCCAGGCTATCATAAGTTGTGGCATTTTCAGACTATTGAGCCTGGTTCACGGTTAATGTGTCGCACGAGAGTGTGAGTGTAAATGCAACGATCATTACAATGCGTTGACAACCGTATACAGTTATCATCAGACCCCAAAAGAAACAGGAACTCAGCACTAAATACCACGTTTTCCAATTTGTAGCTTTTCACTTCACTCAGGCATGGCAGCATTGTAGATGGAGTCACCGATGCTCTTTTGTTAAAGGCAGTAAAAAAAAAGGGCATTTTGATCAGTAATGGATTTTAAAACAGCTGGCACCCTTACAACTGAGTATATCATGGAATGAGTTTCTACGGTATCCATGAGAGCTTGCCACACGATATTTCAATCCTCTCACCTCGTGGTTTTCTTGATAGCCCCAGTTCTGATACTTCGCACGTGGGTATCATCTCATAGCCACCGCTCGAAATATACTTTGACGGCACACTCCAAACGATCAACCTGGATAGCAATGTAGTGCTTCTGCCATCCTATGGTTTTTTAAACTGATGATGAAGCCTCTCTTTGCGACTGGCTTAATGGTACGAAATGTTATTCTAATACATTTACCTGTCATCTCTCGCTGACTTTATTAAATCTTGCATCAACATGTATTGTCACGTTTCTGAATCTACCACTCTGCCTCTTTTGTACAGTGTGAGCTTCCAGATTTTCAGCGCCACTGAGAAATGACTTTTTTATGTGCGTTGTCACCAAGCTTGGATCATTTGCATATCGGATTTTTGAACTTCTTTGCAAAGTTTCGCACTTGCATCTTTATTTTTTCTTGGTGCGGTATTTTCAATGTATCTAAATATAACTTGAAACACTGAGATTATATTTTTTATCTATTATTTGTGTAAACATTGTTACCGGGACAAATTCATTTAATTATAGCTATTATTCTTTCTAAGATACCACATTTTAATTCCTTTTATGCGAACTTATGTAGCTGTTATGAAATGGTGCTGGGATATGATATTATTCTGCTGTTGGAATATTATTTTCAAAAAAAAGTAAAACAGTTATTAAATTAGCTTCTGCTATTTCTTGTTTTTCAATCTTCTCTGGTACATTTATAAAACATATGCTAACTCAATGGATTTTAACAAATTTTAGCCATTAAAATTGTCCTTCTTATTGAAGAAAAAATTGTCCTAGCAATAAATCTAATGCTTGGCAAAATAGCAAATATGTTTTCTAAGGTATCTGGAAACTATTATAATATTTTGTATTCAAGGAACTGCTACTAATAAATATTTAGAAAGGAACTGATATTTTTTGCATAGATTTCTCACATTGAAATCAAGAGGTAAATTGGATTAAATAGCGGAAGTACTTATTCATATGAAAATCCGCTAGGTTTTAGAAGCTGTATTTAGAGGTGTTTCTGAATGTATTGAGACCTAGTATACCAAAAGCGATATTAGATCATATTTGTAAATCCTGGTAAGTGTATTATGGTGTAAGAAGTAACACTTATTGTTTTTTACTTTTAATTTACTAATTTTCAGCACTTTATGCATACGGTATAGTAGTTGAGTTTTTCCTCTTACCTTTTGCCTAGAATCCTTTGCTCCTTTTTCAGTCATAATCTAGTGAATTTCTTTATCGTATAATGTAGAAAATAACGTCTTGATAATATTTCCTATAATACATTATATGCTAGTTTAATTCAACTTAGAAAATTATTTATATTTCTTAGGATATTTTAGTTAGTTAATTTTTGCAAATATTTCTATCAAAAAATGTAACACAATAGTTCAACTATTTGGAACTCGAATATTCCTCTGAAAATTTAGGAATATGTAAATTTTAATGAATTAAGCAGAATATATAAAGTTTATAATACTTTAAAGTATTTGAAAATTAAATAAAGTTTTTATTAATATAT
>JAPDSC010019034.1:0-22580 GCA_026290005.1 Latrodectus geometricus
CTCATTTTTATTTGTTGTAAAATTAATTTGTAATACATCGGTCAATATTTCGTTGGTCTACCATCGATATTTATCTTCAAATTGGAATAAAACAAATGGTATTTTGTGTATTATTTCTTTCAATTATTTCTAAAAAATCGCAATTGTAGACAGGCTGATATAAATTAAAAATTTTAATGTAAAGTTTCAAAATACGTTTTAGTGCTGTGATCTATAAAATTAGCATCTTTTTGCTTTGAAAAAAATCTGTGAATCTATAGATTTACAAATATTATGTATTCATTAAATATTTTTGTTCAATCACCTAAAAGAAAAGTGCAATTTTCCTGTATACCCTTTCTTAATATAATATGAAAAACATTCTATTTGGTTTCATTTTTATTTTAAATTTAAAAGGATTATAGAAAATTGTTAATTTTATTAAAAAATTTTCATAAGTTTACTGTAGTATTACAATAAAGCAATATTCCAAAAGAACATTAATCATGATCTTCATGAATTTTCTGGAAATCAATATTGAAGACATTATAAGAATATCAGAATAGTTTAACAGAATGTCCTCTGTTGCCGTCACATTTGATGTACATATTTCATTATTAATGGAAAATTTAAGAATATTGAAAATTAATGTTTAAATTTATAATTCAATATGACAAAGCAATGCTTCGGATCTTTCGTCCATAATTTATTGTCCTTCTATTTATAAATGATTGCCTTTATATATGCAGAAAAGATTATCCTTGATGGTATTAGTTACCCAAGTCATACATCAAGTTTAATATTTTAAAACTTATTTTTCTTGTTTAAAGCTCAAATTCTGATAGAAGTTTAAATAGCTTTGCTTTTAAAACAAGATTTTATAGGTTCTATGAATTATCAACTTTTCCTTATTATCATTTTAAAAGTGGTAGAGAGGACAACACAAAATCTGAAAGAAATTATTTTCAAAGAACTACAATCGTGATTTCAATACAAACTACATACAAATACCTTTTTTATATCTAACAAAATTTATATTCATGTAATTGAAACTGAGAATATTTTGTAACACATGAATCAGGAAATTATTGTTGACTTTAACTTAAGATTTAGGGATTCAAATTCATTCATGATATAAAAAGTTTAACTAAATGGACTAATATTGCTGATGAATTATAGTAAAATCATGCTTAATAATAATATGCATAGAATATGCATTATAAAGAAATGATTTGTTGCTTGAAACTATTAAAATCCCTAAATAATCGATAATAACTTATTTTATAAACTTAAAAATAATTTCCCGTATTCTAAATTATTAATTTTCAAGAAATAATAGAAAATCTGAGCATAGAAAAAATTACTCGGAAAATATTTCCTAGTTTTTATCAAACAAAATGGTTATATTTCAGGAACATATGAATTATATTTTGCATTGAAATATTTTGATTTCAAGGATAGATTTGTTTAGTAATAATGTACAAAATATATATAATTTTATAAAATTTAATCTTTATTTAATTTCAATTATACATTTTTTACAATCAATTATACAAAATATACAATTTACTGTTAAAAAATTGAAAAATATTTTTAAGGCCCCATTTATACAATCTGAAACATAATTTCTAAGGTATATATACTAAATAAATCCCATTTCACAGGTATTCTATCAATTCACTAACACAAAAACATATAATTTTACATATAACAAAAACATATGTCCAACACAAAAACATATAATTTTAGATATTTTTTATAAACTTAGAATCTCTACAAAATATTATATGGAAACAAAAAATATGGGATGATTGCAAATGTGTTCACTTAATTATAGTTATTATTGATCAAATATTATTACAGAATTTGATTTAAAATCATACTGATAATCTAAAATTTCAATCTTGTTATTGGAATTGGTTCAAATTCCTGAAAATATTTTCATGCATCTGCATTTTCATGTTTAAAATCATGTGTTCATTTTTACATGGTAGAAAGATATTGTTTATTAATTTATATAGTAAAGTATTCTTTTATTCTTAAGAAGGAATAATTTTAGATATAAACATATCTAAAACAAATTAGGCATATTTTAAAATTAATGTGAAACGTCAATCGAAAATATAGATGTTGATGACATATTCCTTATGTTTACTGTCATATATGAATCTTTAGCTTAAGAAATAATTTAAATTATGGTAAAATATTTTGCCACCTATTTTTTAGCTTATATAGTTAGTTGGATAAATATTTTTATTCTTTTAATATTTAAAAGTTTAATTTTACTTTATTTACATTTTTTAATTTAAATTAAATTTCCATAATCCTTATGTATGCATTAAACTTTATATATAATTAAATTTTAGATAAATATCTTTAGTGAATTTCAATCAAAATCACATAATTCTACTTTACCATTTCTACAATAAATTATAGTTCCTCTTCGAATTTCATCTACATTCATTTATGGTTGTTGTTAAATGTCAAAGCTTCATGCCATAAATTATTACAGTAAATACTCAACTCCAACAGTTCGAGCATCAGATGGTGATGGCAGTTGCTTTGCTTTCCCATGCGTAATATACATCATTGATGACGAAGCGGTCTCTTAAGATAGTTTGTAGCGAACTACTTGATCTCAGTCTTAAAATTTCACTCGTGCATGAGAATACATATTTTCAAGCAATCAATATTTAAATGAAATTCACAGATTAATGAACTTGCTGCATTTATAGGTTTTCTGCATAATGAGGAACATATTAACTCTTTAAGAATCTATCATAAAATACTAAGGGTTCTTTGATTTTTGTAATAATTTCAGTTGGTATTGAAAATACACAATTTGAACTATAAATCATTGTAAATTCATATGATTGAAATAAAACAATGAGTTATTAATTTTGATTCGTTTTTCTTAAAATCTGGTAAATTCAACAATCTTTATTGGTATTAAACTTTCCTTTCAATTAATGATGGTATTGCAGTTTCTTAAGTAATAAATATTTAATTGATCAAATATTAAAACGCAAATAAAATACTTTAAATATACGTTTAAAATATATAAATTTAATTGTATAGTATCTTTTTAGTTTCTGACAGAGATTTATAACTTCAAAATTAAACAAAGATGAAAAAGCATTTGTAGTTGCAGTTATTTTATTTTGTAGCTGATGAGAATTTGGGCATATTATTATTATTTATTAATTAATAAATTATTATTATTATATTATTATAAATTATTATTATTATTTATTAAATAATAAATGTTAGCATTCTTACAAAGAGTTTAGAAGTAAAATTTTACCTTGAAAATTTTTAATAATTTTTAAAAAATAATGGTAAAGGATATTTTAATTCATAAATACATTTGTTAATTTGTAAAGACCAATTTTGATATTAAATATATATCATTTGGTTAAATAGCCTTTTATCCGTTTCCCCAGTATTACTTTAATATTAAAATGTAATATTAAAAAAATATTATTTAATATACTTTTTGGTTTCTTATTTGTTAAAGTTTCCTTAAAAATTATTTTAAACTAAATTTTTCCATTCATTTGTATGACACATATTTACTTTTTCGACTGATTTAATATCTATTAAATATTTAGAGTTAAGCATAGAAATCTAAGTTTAAGTATTTATAAAAATATTTTTAAAATACATTATCATTTAACTAATGATTTATCATATATAATAAGCATCATATATCCATAAGAACCTATATGGCATATGAGTTATTAATCAAAATATTATTTAAGCAGTTGGCATAATTTCAAGGAAATTCTGCTGTTTTGAATGTTAGCATTGACTATTCAACAAAAAGAGGTAAATTTTAAAGGTTTATTTTTAACTTAATAATTTCTAGGAAACAATCATGCACGTAAAAGTAGATCTCTTGTGAATGATAAAATAAAAACACTAAAAAATTCTTTCCAGCACTTCTTAAAATTCTATTGAAGCTTAGCATTTAACACTCAAATGGAAAGACACGCCCAGTTAATGGTAAGGTTAAAAACAATTAATGTATTTTGCAAAGCTTTCTTGGTATACAATCCTTTAGAATATTAAATAGCATCTACTTAACTTATTTTTATAGCACCTGTATTTTCCATAATAATTATACATATTAATGATCAAAAAAATGCTTCATACATATTAATGAAATAATTTGTTCTGAAAGAAAGTATTCAGAATGTACATATTTACATAAGATAAGCAAATTGTTGAGTACCATAAGGCTTTATGAATATTCTTTTCATTTTAATGTTTCTGTGCATACATTAATATTTTAAATATTAATCTTTCATATAAAAAATTATATATATATATATATTATTTATTTTTTTATTTATCATAGAAATTTAAAAGAAAATTTTGATATTATTGTTTAAATGTTTGTCAGTAATTACTAAAATACCATTAATTTAAATTTAATTATTTTTCAAATAAAAAATATGCAAAATATATTCTAGTATTATCCCCAAACAACCATTTCAATTTTGAAAAAAATTTAAAATTTTTAAAATATTAAGGAATTGAATTGTATATATTAAAATAAATATTTTAATAAATTTTATTTTTCTGAAATTATAAATTTCACTTTTGAATAAATAGCGTTAGAATAACGAATTGTAAAAAGTGTAACTCATGCTGTAGTGAATAATCTCTTCCTAAACAGATAAAATTCATGAAATTTTACAAAAAAAAATAATGTTTAAACAAAGTGTACATAAAATTGATATATCCGCAAATTTAGTTTACAAAACTATTTTATTTTCCAAATACTCATACCACAGTTTTCGTTAAGGAATACATAGATAATATGAAATTTATATACCCACGTGCCATAAATTATAGATAATACCGGAGCTGGAAAATAAATGTACAGAAATAAAAAAACATGATTTATTCATAAGTCACATACGTTAAGTAATTCCAATTAACAAGTAATGCTCTCCGAAGATCCGGTATAGACGTAAAATGTGGTTGACAGGCTAAGATTTGTCCGCCAATCATGTGTCTTACATACTCTGTTGGATTCCAGTCCGGTGAAATTACGGACTCCTCATTGCATGTTCTATTCCAGGCTAATCGCAGGCAAGAGTGAGTTGCCGTCAGAGGAACACATCTAACAGGCCTGTGGGTACACAGACCATATTATACTAAAAATCTGTACACGGTCAGTTTGTCTTAAAACAGTCATATCATGGTTCACAATAGCTGACGTAACATGTTACCTGCTGGCATTTATTGATGTTGTCTTGGTGGTACTGGGTTCATGGCATTTTTCAAAAACGTAAGGCTAGAATCAGACTAAAAACTAAACCTCAGTTTGGTGGAAAATGTTGTTATGTTTTACCATTGTGTTTTTGTTATGTTACCATATTTTTGTTATTGTGACCGTGAGCATGTTGAATGCTCTCTATTCCAGGCTAACGTCGGTGACAATGAGTTGCCATGAGCGGAACACCTCTGACAACAATAAACGCATCTGCGAGCAAATAAACCATATTGTCCCAAACATCTGTACAAGATTTATCTTGAAATGGATTCACTCGTGGCTGACGCGACAAGTCCGCTGCTGTTCTACGTCAGTTTCTATTGGCAATTATTGCCAAATATCTGTCATCATTCGCGGTTGTCACTTGGAGGCAACTTGTAGTGTAATGTCTACTGACATTTCCATTACCTTGGAATTGTTGCCACAACCTAGAGATGATACTTTGGGTAATTTCGAGACGTCGGCTACTGCTATCTGTGTATGCCCACATTCCAAGGCGGCCGATAATTCTATCAAGTGAATTATTATCAATATGAGTCCTCTATGCCATACCTAGGCTGTCGTAACATTGAGCACCTTACTGAGAAATTGTGCATTCATTTCCTTCTTTGTCACAAGTCCTTATATACCCCTATGTTATTCTTTCGTCATCATCATTTATTCTCGGGGTCATCACACATCTTGCAATTTGTATATAATGCTTGACCATTTGTGTGATATTCTCTAGGTAGCATTTTCCCTTTCGCATTTGATTTGCATTCGTTTATGCATTACCCTCAATTTATGTGTGTAATATTCCATATGGGGAATTGGATTGCATACATACTTAATATTTTTTATTTTGGGGAAAAAAATCGGAATTTTAATTCAAACTCTAAATAATAAGTATTTAAAGAAAAATTGCGATATTTTGAAAACGAATTGCTTGTAATGGTAATAAAAATTATAAGTTTAAGTAATATTCAAAATAAATTAGTATTAATATTAACATATATGTTGATGTTGCTAATTTGATAAAATGGGGACTATATACACAAACAGTTTATACTACTTATTTTTTTTAATATAAAAGTTAATACATTAAAAAATTTTGTTTTTCATAATAATGATATTTTTTGTTTTAAGTGTGTAAATATACCTACACGGAATGATTAGATAAAATCCAAAACTAATTTCCTAAAATGAAACAAATTTCATGTTAATAGAATTATGTCATGAATATTCTTTTCCTATAGTAAATAATGTATTAAAACATAATGGGTTCTTAAATACATAAAATCCAGGTTTCTATAGTCCGTATAAAGAATTAAGTCGACGCAAATCTATAGCTCAAGATAGATAACAATAAATACACTTTGGTGAAACTTAAAATTGATAATATTTTTCTCAGTAAAATAAGTTACAACATTTTATGGCTAGTATTAAAATTATTTACAGATATTTCATCAAAATTATTTTTATACATTTATTATATTTATACAGACTAAATGTTCTTCTTGAACTTATAACAACAGTGAATAATACTCAAAAAGTTTCACCACTAGGATAAAACATTTCCGGACCATTTCCCATAGTGAAAAAATAAAGTTTTTTTACAAAGAAAAATACATAATCACTTTAAGATTATGTAAATGTCTTTGAGAAAACTTAGAATTTTTTTCTCTAAAAAAAACAAATTTCAGATTATGCGTTTATTTATTTTTACCATAATATACATCAGCCATAAATACAGACATATATGTATATCGACAGATATTTCTTTGATCCTCTTCTCATCTATCAAAAGAATCTTGTATCAAACAACAAAACTATTGTTTTTCTCCCGATATTGAAGTAGTTTGGGATCAGAAAACAAGATGAAATACCAAAAAATGTTACAATATAAAAGAAGCAGAGACACATTGGAAAAAATTTGCGATAGGTTCTGCTTTTATTTTCTTTTTCTTTTAGGTGAGAGATCCTTCAAGAAAAACAAATTAAATCAATATTTCTTTTCTCTCCAAAAACATATGCCTTTAGGTACGACGGATGACGTTTTTTGTTTCTTTAAATGAGGACACATTTTTGTCTGAAAGTAATTCACTTCTATTTTAACCATTTCGAGCTTGAGGAATGAATAACCTTGAGTGAACTAGTAATATTTTACCTTGCTTTTGAAATATTTACCGACTCCGGATATGTATGCTAAATTATGGCTTATTAAATCTCTATAACATAATTCACAGAGTATATTATTCAAAATAGAAAAATATTCTCACTACAAGTAACCCATTCTAATAAACAGGAGTTTTTTTCATCATATTATAACGTATAAGCTATTATATCTTGTATACGCCATTATAAAATGTACAGGCACTATTTTGAAAATGTAGATACTGAAATGAATTCAATTTTTATAATAATAAATATTTGCAAAAAAAATGTTTAAAATTTTCTGATGATCCCATTTAAATCCAAGTATTGTAGAAAGCAATATTTATTACAGAAATTTATTAAATAAAATATTATAAGTATATTATATTGAACATTTTAATAATTGGGATATCAAAATTGCTTATCCCGTTTTATGATATGTTTTGTTAATATCCAGCAAATTTTCAGAAAATATTCAAAATAGAGATAAAGTTAGAAAAGGATTATGAATCCTAGGTTAAAACAATGGATAATTTATATTACAGAATGAATAATATTCTGCATTTAAATGAGACTAAAAATACGCATTCATTTAATTTGGATAATAACATCACTGAAATTAATAATATTAGAAGTTACAAAATGTCATTCATTTATTTCAAAATCTTGATATATTTGTTGCACATCCGAAAACATTTTACTTCATCTGCTTTTTTTTCTTTAACTGTAACTTTAAATAAACTCCAAAAGTCACTTTTATATTTAGTATGAATAATGAATATCACATTGGTTTTGATGATACTCAAATGTTCTTTGTAGTATGAATAATTTTTTTAGAATTCTATTCACTTTCCAAAGAATAATAAAAATTCGATAATGTTCAGTCCATGTTCATATATTTCCAAAAATAAAAGTAAAGAGACATAAGATTTATATAAGAAATATTTTTAAATGTTATGACAAGACGATGCTATAAATGATGATATAATAATCATTTTCTTTGAATATATTTACTGAATTGCATGATCTACTCCTGTATCTATATTTTCTACACATATTTGCAACTTATAGAAATCTCTTTTACAAACAATGAACAATAGCAACATTAAATCAATTATGTGATGTAATGATTCAATAATTACATCGTGTTTTTTAAATTTTGATTAAGAGAATTTTAGTTCTAATTGTAAAGAAATCAAGCTATTAAATCTTGACAATTTTTTTAATCAATTACTGTATTGGTTTGTATGTGGGCTTTTAGAACATGATTTTGTTATCCTATATCAAAATGTATAGATCAAAATATAAAGAAAATTGACTATTTAGTTTTCTGGAAGAAAAAAGAACCTTCGAATATTAATAAAACTTTTAAAGAAAAGCGATTGAATTTTCATAATTGATACCGTGCATTTTGCAGATTTTATAAGTATAATGATGAAGGATTTATCTTTACACAATAGTTGCTTATATTGAATATAATTAATAACAGGTACGTATTAATTATAGTTATTAAGGAGAACAAAAAATGATTTATTTTGAATTACCTATAATTATTAATTGATTGATTCTCAGCCTTTTTAAAAGAAGCTATGTAATAACATTTTTAAGCGTTTTTGCAATTAGAATAATACTATATTAATACACAATGGCTAGATACATTATTTAGAGCTGACTTTAGCACCGGAAAACTTATTTTTAAATATATTTTGTTAATCTAAAAAAACGGAAAACGTTTCTTCCACGTTTAATTAATAGCATAAAACTTATTCCTTTCATTTGATTACATTAAAATACTTCCTAAAGGATTAATAGAACTGAAATACTTTGAATCTTTCTAAACGAAACATTCATGAATGAAAAGATAAATTGTTAGCATATAACATTGATTTCAAAGTAGTCATTATCTCAAACTCATTGAGACTCTTGATGTAACATTTGCTGCATCTGAAAAGTTCTTTCAAATCGTAACTTCTACATGAATAGCTTTATTTCAATCTGGAATCTCCAGAAACATATATAAGATTTAAATATAATGTGAGTCAGATATTTCAGTAAGGCTTTATGCAAATCTTATTAACCTTCATTTAAAATACTCTAAAATTTCAAATAAATATGTTTGAAGAATTTCATTGCAGCATAAATGCATTACAATATATTTTTAATTGACTCGTTATAAGTTTCTGTATTATATCTTCTTAATAAAGGCTTTATAGAGCAATTTATATAGGTACTCCAGAAACATATATAAGAATTAACATAACTAAGCATTTACTGGTTACTATACAAAATAAATTAAGAAGGAAATTTTATGGTTTGAATGAAAATTATTTTACTTTTATTAAAAATTACTTTTAGTACTAAATAATTGATAGAAATAGCTTAATTATTTTAATTTTTAATAAAGGATTGATAAATTGCGTACCTAATTTAAGTGAAAGAATAATGCTGTATATTTATATTGCAAATATTTCCTTAAATTTGGCAATCACGTATATTTAAAAATAAAGAACTAAATTCAAAAACCAATATTTTTGCATAAACTAATAGCAATTTGGGTCGCGATCAAAGTTTTTGCTTCAAACAATATTCACTTATTATCATCAGTATATTATAATACATTTTCTATGGCAAAATAAGGTATATCTTTTTTCCGAAAGCATCATAAAAACACAAGTAGTTGTGAAATATTTAAAACACTTTTAATTATAAAGAAAATAGTAAGAAAAGATGAAAATATACTAAAAAAATTAAATTATGCAAAATTTTAGCAGTTTACCAAAACTCTTTATTAATGTATCATCACCATAAAATATGATGAGAGGCATTTTTGTTTAATATTTACTAGTATAAAAGTAAACAAAAATAAAACAGTTATGTTCATTGGAAATATCTTTTATTTTGAAAAGTTTACTGTAAAATTACAAATCAAATTATAAAATTCAAATACTTACTGCAATTATTTTTGCAACCAATATGCTTACAACACTTCAAAATTAAAGATTTTTAACTAAAAATATATATTTTTTCTTATTAAAAAATTATTTACAAATATTATTTTCACAAAATTTTTGTCTTTCTACTAAAACAAATAGTTTGTAATTATTTTACTCAATTTAAAGTCTTATGCAGCAAATTATTACGAAATCGACAGATTTTTTTTTATTATTTTTAGCAAGTCAAAAGACATTCTCATGATAAAGAAATAATAAAATCCTTGTTCTTCATTATCGATAAAAATTCTATTTATGACATAGATATAATGTTATGGTAAAAATGATTAATTGGTGATAATTAATAACATATATGATTATACATAATCCTCTCTTGGTAATGATGTAAGAGGTAAATGGGATAAATTATTGAATACTTATCTCTTAAATGTAAGTTTATAAAATCCCTGACTCGTAGAGTTGAAAGTAATTAATTCCGATTGTTTTTAGAGGAAAAATATTTTAATTTAAAAAAAATAAATATGAAAATTAATTGCGAAGAATAAAGTAATACGAAATTTTTTTTAAGAATTCAAAAGATTACATTATGAGTTAGAATATAACTTAGAATATTATTTCAAATCAAATATTTACATAACAGTGGCTTTTTTGTGAATTAAATTTTTTTACACAAATTATTTTAATTAGATAATATATTTTAATAATAGATATTTTAAGACATATATTAAAAGCATAAATTACATATCTGTTCCATAACGATTGTAAATTGCAAAATAGGCAAAATTACTGAATGGAAAATAAAGCCAAGCTTTTTATTTCAATAACTACTTTTATTTTTATATGAATAAAGCATAACTTTGAATTCAATATTAATTAGTTTTGCTAAATAAAAATTTATGTCTTGTTAACTAAAAGACTTGAATAAAGAAAACAGTTAAGATTATTAGCACTTATAAAAACCGTTCCATGTCGAAGCAAAGTAAATTTATATTTCAAAAAATTATTATAGTTTAAGTAGTTCTTATATTTATTTGTAAGTTTACTTATTTATATAAATTAGATTACCATGGGGTTCAGAATTACAAAGTTTTCCAGATGTTTTGCATTTGCTTTTTTCTAATTTGCATTTTCCTTAACGTAGTTTTTCTTTAATGTTATTAGTGTAAACTTGAGTACTAGAAAATATTTATACATTGAATTATTTATACATAAATATATAAAATATTAAGTAAATTTAAGAACTAATCATAATTTTAATATTATTTTTTTTCATTTTTCTAGTAAAATAATATATTTGTAACATTTTATTTCTTTAATTTACCCTTAAATTAAGAAAAATTAACTTCACAAGTTAATTTCATATTTTATATCAAATTTTCTGACCAATATAGAATTTTATTAACCTATTCAAGAACAAGATAAAAAAAAAATAAGTATTTCCTAATGACTTGGGTTTTCCCTCTTTGGTGTTTTGTCATTAAAAATTAACGATTTCAGAAAATAAAATCTAACTCTGAAATTCACTCCAAGATATTTACCTCAGAAAAAAGAAGCTGAATTATTCATGTCTCTCATTCTAGTAGCAACAACTCGGTTAAAAAACACTTTCTTTTTAAGCTTATAATGGTGAAAACATCTCTAAATTACAAAATATAAATGGAACGTGCCTGAATTTTTTATGGAGTAAAATATTTAAGAAGATTTTACTCTATCTGAACTTATAGGACGTTTGATAAAAGTATGATATCTTTCAGCCTACAAAAAAAATATTTTATTTAAATTACCATGGACTTCAAAAATATTCGCTAACCTAAACCCAAAAATTAAAATACTTTAAATTTATAACATGTTTTATCTAAAAATGATCTTAAATGCTTACAATTATTGAAATGAAATTCAAAATATTTCTTTCAACTTTAAACAAATGTCAAGGGCTTCAAACATACTTATAAAAATAGATAAATATATTAAATTTATCTTATTATTCACAGAAATTTTTTGCATCTTTTAATCCACTTTTAGGAAAATATTTTATTTAATTACATTAAATGAAGCCAAAAATAATGCATCAGATCTTCAATTTGTGTTGAAAATTATTTATCAGAATGTAATTTCTTGATACTATTTTATAGTATAATTTTTCTAAGGTAATTTTTCATGGCAGAGCAGAAGAATCTATTCATAAATATACAAAGTTGCAGAAAATGTGTAAATGAAGCAAGAAGTGAAGGTAAAATGTATTTTATTAAGGAAGAAAATATTCTGTGGAACTTTTGAGCTTAAGTTTGTAATCATGAATAAACATGAGATTTGAAATCCATAATACCCAAATTCCACTTCCTAGAATATAATAAAATAATTTTCCTACTCCACGAACTTTCAAAATGAAATATTTAATGCAAAACTGAGTTTTCAAAAAATTCAATTTACATTGGCTTTAAAAATGTATCTAAACGGTAAAAATGTATATCTAATGAGATTATTAGTATTCTCCAACAAAAATGCAACATATAAATTTTTATTCCTAAAATAGTAAAAGGCACTTTGTAAATCATATTTTTAAACAATTCATATTTACGTTTAGAAAAATAACGAAAAAAACAAAACATTTTTGTACAAAGAAATTCTTGTTAATATTTAATTGAACACTATACATAAACTTTTGCATGAAAATATGAACAACATTTGAAAGATGAAATATTTCAGAATAATATTTATTTCATTTATGTGGGAAATTGTATGGTGAAGTATTTTTAAATTTTCTTTATTGATAATACGATATTTTATTACCAGTTCCGAGATAAATACATTTTACATCATTTAAATATTTCAAACTTTAAGTACTTAATTAGTATTCAAAAAACATAATGACAATTTAATTCAGTTTTACTACTAATGATGAATTATCGGAATTTCATCGAGATTTCTGTTATTAAATTATTTCTTTATTATAATTTTATTTACAATTTTAAATTTATCTTAAGAATATAAAAAAATAAAACAAGAAAATTAAAATTTTAACTTAAATGATAGAAGTTTAGTAATGAAGATTTTAAAGGAGAAAAAGTGAAATGTTATCTATGAACATTTAAAAAAAATAAATAAATAAAATGTATAAAATAGGAATGCAATGTATACCATCTTATTTTCTTCAGCATTGTTAGTGTTATTACTATCTACATTACAAAAAATTTAGCTTTTAAGTATTTTTAAATTTAAATTTATTTATTATTCAGCTGGGGTTTTTTTAATATTCACATTGTTAAATTTTGTAGCACAATTGCATAATTTTTAGCATAATCAAAATTAATGTATACTTATCAGCTAAATTAAATAAATTCTAAACTTAACTTAATGTATTTAAATTCCATAATGAAACACGACTTTCCTTTGTAAATATTTTACGATTGTAAAGCTGATTTCAATTTTACGTCAATAATCACCCATTCCAAAGCCCCTGAAACCTTTCTTATCATTTCTCAAAACTCTGTTAGGCACAAAGCTTCAATCTGCATGTAAAGCCGTTTGAAAGCTCTCTCAGAGCTTGATCCTCCCAAAATATGTACCGAAGTTCTCTTGTGGACAGTTTTATCCGGATAAAAGCCTCCAGCAGAGATTATCTTTTCTGCACTCCTAGGTAGGAGCAAGGTATGTACAGAAGGTCAAAGTAAATTGAAGGCTATGCCTGCCATGACGTTTGTTTCACTTTGGTTCAGAATTATAAATGCAAGCATTAAAATGCAGCGTTCGATAAGCTCACGAATAATAACAGAAGATCTCCATCAAAGCTCTCAGTTGCAGTAGGAATTTGTTTACCATGAGAATATTCTGAGATCCTTGCTCTTGTCTTCTAATATTTCAAAGGAATATTATGTGGTTAGCTGGTATTTGGTAAGTTTCAAATAGACTGCATTGTGTGGTAAATGAAAGCTACTGTCACATTTTAAGACACAAAATATGATTAAAGTACACGTTGCCAATATCCTTTTCTCTCAATAAATTTTACTGTAGAAACAGGAAGAAGGCATAGAACTTATCGAAGGTTTTCTAATACAATTTTAAAATTTATTTGAGTTTTAAGTAATTTTTAATAAATATGAGCTGAGTATATTTTTGAAGTCTAATGCATATAAACACATATATAGATAAAGACAATAGATTCAATTTTTATACATATAATCTCATCTCTTTCGAATCTTTGTTTAAAATATATCTTTAAAGTATGAGATTTTTTTTTTTGTATTTTTAATTGCTCATCTCAAATTCTTGTAACTTTAGATAATATTTTATGGCACTAGAAAGTGAATGTTTTTATAAAATAAATAAATTTTATTTTTATTAAAATCTAAAAATTTTATAATTGTCAAAATGTTTAATACAAAAAAGAACAAACACATTTTTATTTACTTCAAATTTTAGCAATATTTATTGTTGAATTAATTTAAAGTTTGTGTTTATAATCAACTAGAATAATTTGACACTGACTATTTTTGATTAATAATATAAAAATATATCAATTAAATATTTATGAGTAAAACGTTTAACTCATAATTATATTTAATTCACAAACTGATTATTTTTAATTTATAATATAATAAATATAAATTAAATATTTATGAGTAAATTCTGTATTCTGAGAAGAAATAAATTTGTAAAAACATTTGATAACATTCACATGTTAAAGCAATTTTTATTGTTCTAAAGTTCTTATTTTCGAAGATAAACCTTTTTCCTTAATTTAATTGTTGATTAGGTGATTGATTTGCTGTAATGATTAAATCATCATTACAACTTTTTTATTCACGCCAACTGATTTACATACTTTGCTGATTCATAAATTTAAAAAATTCAAATATTATTTCTAAAATACAATGCTATTAAAACTCTAATTTTTGGGGGTATTTAAATAAATAAAATCTACATTTTCAATGCATTTTAATCAAGGTAGACTTATAAAAATACTTTAGTCGAACTGATTTAAAGATTAAGAAGACAACTTTTCTAATAAAATTGCTTATAAAATGGTTTCTATTGTATGTTGAAAGTTGTCTTTGATTGACAACTTAAGAGCTCTAACTGATTTTTAATGACATTTTCTTTTGTAAAAGTTGATATGTATTTTAACTTACTTCAAAATTTCAGATGTACATGTAAACATTTAAAGCTAAAACCATTAACATAAACTTTTTAAAGCTAATAAAATGTGATATACACAAATTTTAATTATAGTATATTTAAAAATTAGATAAAATACAATGTAAAATAACATTCATTTAAATAGTACACTTCATAAAATAAGTAATTTTAAAATATTAAAGCAAGTGAATATAGTTATATTTTCTCAACTGAATCAATAAATTAAAAACGAATGAGTTAATTTTATACATGATGCACATTTGTTTTTAATTTCACTATTGCATAAACATATTATCGCTTACATCTTATATTCAAACCTATTTGAGTTTTGAAAAAAAATTTTTTTCAAAATCTCCCGTAAAATGTTATTTTTTAATATGGAAAAAATTACAAACAACACAATCATAAAAAAATTCAAATTCATTTTATTTATTATATAGTGGTATTTTTAGAATATAGCGTAGAAAAAGAATTATTTAAACAGATGGTTTTATGTGAATTCTGAAAAATTTGAAAGGATAATAAGCCATATAATTAAGCTTTTTAAGACTGTTATTGAAATCTCTTAAAGGAAAAGATTTTTACAAAGATTTTAGAGATTCGAGAGCAAAAGCAAATTAGTGGCTCTCTCCAAAATCTCTAAAATCCTAAATAAGTAATAAATAAACATTCGGGATTGATTGGCTTTCTTTAAGATCAAGTTCAAATGTTACTCATTGAAAATTAAAAGCAATCTCATGTCTGTAAAAATAACATTAATAAGATAGGATTAAAGTGTCTAGAAAGGCCATGATCAAGAGGGATACATTAAAAAAAATTATTTTTCCGATGAAAAGAAACTCCATTTAGATGAATTCGATGGTACACTAGAGGGAATTAACAAATTTTTAGAACGATTTTTGGGCTATTTAATTAATGTTTCAAATGCACTATTTTTTAAGTGTTTCATCTGATAGTATTTGTTTCGGGGATGTAAGTCTGTATCGAGATTTCCATGATAGAAGAGCTTTTCGTAAAATTTCCAAAAGTAATGCTTTCCATTTCTCTTCCACTATTTTCCAGAGTCCATCTATTTGTGGTGAGTTTGTGTTTAGAAAAAGCTCTTTTTAACAGACCAAAGTCACAATAGTCCATAGGTGAAACGTGCATAAAGAGTCACCATGTATTTCCATTTATCTCTTGCTAAATGATTTTCATACAGGAATCTACAAAATGTTTTGCGTTGAGCCACATGTCTCGGCAAAATTGGTGAACACTATTTTTTTAGCTTTTTTAAGTTGTAAATCTTGGATTGTTATTTTAATGTTTCTATAGATGTATCTAAAAGCTTTGCAGTTTTTTTCTGTGTTGGCGGATTATTTCTTGTTACCAGAGATTTCCCTTTAGAAACATTTAAAACAGTACGTAGAATGCTCGACATTTGTTTTGGAGTCTTCGTTCCATGTAAAAATAATGATTGACGATTTTTACCTGTCCGATTAATAATTTTGCTTATTTTGCACTTAAATATTTTAATACCAAGCATTTTTCACAAGTGTATGAACATGTCTTTCAATCCACATGCGACATTTTCAAAGAAGAATAAATTTAAAAGTAGTAGACGATATTTCAAATAATAAGCTGTTGCCAAAAAAATTTTATTCTAAAACATTTATTTTTTTTAAATTCTATATAAATATCATTCAAAAAATGTGTATTTGCTAATTCCTGAATTACTGACATTTATTTCTGATATGTGAATTATCAAATTCATTTACACTGTTCAGAATAATATTAGAAATAGCTATTTATTTAGAAAATTAATTTATTTTAAAATATTATTTAGAATAAAAGTCACAAAAGATACGGTGGTCTTACAATTTTGTGAAAAAGAAATTTTTAATATTATATCTTTCGAGCAATTTGAAAAAGAAATTTCGAGAAAAAAATGAAAATATGGAATATTTATTTTGAAACAAATTATGCTATGAGTTTTTATTTTTTCAATTTTTTAATCTGTAGAAAATTACGTTTTCGTTGATATGATAAACCCAAAACTCAATGTGATAGACAATTATATATTTGTCCCTTTTACCAAAAATTAAAAGTAAAACAATAATAAATTGAAAAAATACGTTAAAATTTATTTTAATTATTTTTCTTTTCATTTCTGTGTAGCTATAAGTAATATATCTATTTTTTAGTAAATTTCGATGTTGTCAACAGAATGTATTTTTAAAATTTTGTTTAATATTAAAAAGCTAGAGTTCGTTTCTCTTTATAAAGCTGTCATATAGAAACATAAATTGTTTTTCATAATTTAATACCGTTTAAGTTTTGGTTAAAAAAAAATTTAGAATTTCGTTATTTGTTAATGAGAAGTACATAAAAACATTAAACACAGAGAAAAATAGATTTTTAATGATATCTAAACATACCTGCTACTTATTTGATTAAAAAAGAATACCTAGAATAAATCATGCATAACTCCTCAAAAAAGTAAAATAAAGATGTCTTAAGGTATGTTTTTGATCGCAAAAGAAATTTAAATCTTCACAATTTTTTATTAACCGTTTTTATTTTTCTCTCTTTTCAACTGTACCTCATTACTTCTATGAGAATGTATAAAAGATCAAACTTACGTTTGTGCTACAATAAAGATCAAAGTATTTGCCAAAAAATGATTTATGATTGCGTTTTTGATACATAAAGAAGATTTAAAAAGTTTTTTTTTTTTTTTTTTTTTTTTTTTTTTTTTTTTTAAATACTTTGATTTAAGAAAATTTAAAAAATTCTTCCAATTAATACTTTATATGACATCTGAGATTATTTCATTCGTTACTAGTTTCTTAAATTTAGAAAAATGAAAACACCTAGAAAAATGGAGGATTTTTTAGTTCAATCCAAGAAATCTGTATATTTACTACAAAAAATATTTATGACATGTGAGTTCTGAGATGCTTTTTTTTTAATAAAGATATTACTTCTAGCGGTTTCTTACAAGAAAACTTCAATTTTTAGAATGATTGTCAATTTTCTTCTTCTTATAATCATGTACATTTGCCTCATCAACAAATTTTTTTTTTCTATGAATTTAAGAGTTTTTGATAATTTATTAAATTTAGAGGCATGTGGCATAATAGTTGAACCAAAAATTAATTAGTTTTTTCTCATCTTTGTTAACAATCTATATTTAACAGCTTTCTTATAATTAATCAGGTAAAAATTAAAAAAATCTAATGTTTAACAAATAAAATATGTACATAAATGAAAATATGATAACAGATGATTGGTTATAATGTGATGATATTGATTTTTAGATTTAATATACAATTGATTAATTATAAGTCATAGTTATGTTTTCAGCATACTTGATGTACTTCAATAAAGATATTTTTAGCCAAAAATTTTGTTCTAGAAAAATCATTGAAAGGAGACAATATTTGAATCAAATTATATGATATGTACTTTCATTTGTAATGAACAAGATATAATTATGCCAATATGAATTAAAATCTTGATGCTTCAATATATTTACATTTTACATTAAGAGCAGTTTTTTAATTAATGCAGAAAAATGTTTATTTGAAATGAAACGATAATATTTAAGATATTTTAGTAGTTAATTCTTTTGTAAAAAAGTAACATCAAATATTATTTATACTTTTTCTACAGAGACTTACTCTTCAGCGTGGAAGCTCCGGAATTTTATCCCACCCACAGTCGTTCAAATGGAAATAGAAAAGAATGAACTTTAAAGAAAATAAATCAAATTAACTATTCAAATACAATAATATTATTAGAATAATATTATTGATCAATACAATAATATTATCAAATACAATAATATTATTGAATTTTTTTCTCTACTCCAAACATTTTAGTTCCTATAGTTCCTGGTATTAAATCTTGTTACACAATTCTATTACATAACATGCTTTACATATATATTTCTAAAATATTTTGTAGCAATTTCGTTCAATCAAATATTTGTGATTGTGTTCCATTTTCATTTTTAAACTGTTCACTTTCAAGTGATTTATTATTTAATATATGTATACATGAGGTAATATTGGCTACGATCATTTTATTAATATTTTTAACAGCAGGCTCTGGGTTATTAACCCTTCGCCATAACAAGGCCGGAAATTTAACATTACTGGTGGGCACCTGTAAAATCACAAAGACGAGCAGCATTACTCACTTGACAAACTACAAATACTACTGAGATACTACTGAGCTACATTCATCACTATCATCTCATTAACTACTTCACACCACCACCAAAACTCGTTTATAGGGTGGACCACATTCACATTCATCATTATCATGTCAGAAGAAAAAAGAAACACAAAGCGAAAAGGTACATCTATGTCCTAGCCGGGATTAGAGCTCTGAAGAACAACAACCAAGCAATTAGAAACGCTAATCACTTAGCAGTCAGCTAGCCATTTTATAAATATTGTTCTCTTAAAAGTTTTAAAATATGAATAAACAATTTTTCCTTGTAAATGAGTTCTTATAGAAATATTGCCTCTAATCTCTAATAATAACTATTTTTATAACTTTTATACGAACAGAAATTAATAAAAATATTATTTGCATTTATTATTATTATTTTAAGAAATTAGTATCTTCTCAATATATATTTTAAGTTGTTGTACTAATTTATAGTTTATAAAATGTTTTTTGTGAGCGCAATAAGTTATGTCTGAACTTAAAATTTATTATACGGATGTTTAAGTAAATTTAAATTAAACAAATTTCATTTGCATACTTTGTCTTTTTATATATTGCGTTAGTAAAAATTTTTAAAGTAACTTATTTTTTATTTATTACTTTATATTTCTTATTTATTCTTATTTAAAAACTTTATATGTTTCAGTAGTTCAAACATATAAAATTTTGGAAATTGAATTTTGTATAAAAATAACTAGATTCAAACTATTCTGAAAAATATTAATCATTATTATGTGTTTGTATATTTGTATAAGATATTATTTATTGATAATACTGATCAATGTATACCAAATTAGTTTGCTTGATGAATTCATGGCAATTGTAATTATTTTTCTGAAGTACATGAAATATATATATTGGTATAAACTTTGATTAACATTTAAACTTCATCACTAACTTTGACATTTAATTCCTAAGTTAAACACAACACTTTCTCTATTCATAGAATAAGTTTTCAACAATTCTAAATTAACAGTCCTTCAACATAATGCATTCTATCTCTCGGGATTATGGACTTAAAATTGCCTCATAGCCAACAGCCATTCTTAGTTAGCTTCATCAAAGAATTAGGATTATTGATTTACTTAACTAATTTCTGATTTGATCAATTATCACTTTTCCCTTAATTTTGATTTCATATTCCCCAGGTTGAGATGCTACTTTTGTAATATGCACATTGTGACAGGAATTTGACATGATGCAAATGATAAAAGGTAATTGAGTTCATATTTTATCCACACTTGGTAAAATGCATATTTGATTACTTCTTTCAAAATCAGTGAATTATTGGCAGAAGAAAATTATTTCAATGATTTAACATTCCTCTTTTTGCTATATTTTATACGGAATTGTTATGGAAATGTTCAGGATTTGTTATATTTCACTCTATCCTATATGTGTATCAATTCTTATCAAATAATTAAATAAATGATGCAACAATCGCTTGCATTTGTATTATTTTTAAATTTTTCATCAAATAATTCATTGGTGGACAGTGTGTAATTGGAAAGAGCAAAGTTTAAATGCTTTTAATAGATTATTCTTATTGAAATTAAAATTATCATTGATAATATTAAAACAGTATAAATTATCCTTGATAACAAAAAATGATGTACAATTATTTTCTTTAATTTACATATTTGAAAACCATTCATCTTTCCTTATATACGCAAATGACTTAATATCCAAGTGCATATATTTGTGTTTATTTAAATCTTTTTTCTTACATTTATTCCTCATATAAGATTAATTACATGTCTTAGAATATAATAAACAAAACTCTAGGAAATTTTTATCATTTTTAAGCTGTTTTAAGGGTATTTTCAATTCTAGACAGCTTATTTACAGTTAAGTAAAGTTAGGAAGTACTTATTATTAGTTACAGTTAAGTGAAGACGAAAGAATATAAAAAAATGAATATGGGGTAACATTATTTTTCATCATTAAAATATGTTAATGTTACTTATTTTTCGAAAGTTGTTCCGATTTCAATTACTGAAAAGTTGTTCAAACTTCAATTCCAAATAAAACCGAAGTATTTTACATTCTAATAGAGATGTAGAAAATAATGACATTCACGAAATGTAAATTCAAAGTTTAATTTAGTTTTAGTGCGCTTCCAGGTTTGACATAGAATATTCAAATTTGAGATTCACCTTCAATTACGAGTTGAAACCGAAACATTCAACTGCATCTGGTATTCGAAACTTAACACAGTATTATTGGAGAACACAACCAATGAATGAACTATTCGATGATGGTTTGGAAAGTTTCGAAGTCGAAATTGGATCTTGAATAACGAATCATGGTGTCACTGAGAAATGGTGATTTCTAACTGTGTTCTATTAAATGTGATTAGAGGTGAATTCGGAAACTATAATTTGTGATAGAGTTTGAGTATGTAACACTTATAACCATTTTCTGCCTATCTGTAATATGTAATATCTATTAAATAATACACATACTCATCGCTTACCATTCTTGATTATGAGGTTTAGTGAGTAACTTTTAGATTAATGTCTTCGAGCGGTCTTTAAACCCAGAAGAAATAAATATGTATTTTTCTTCATTCAGATTTAAAAATAAATTCATTTCTGAATAGTTTTGTGTTGCATTTCACTTTTAACAATAATTATTTGTGCAAACCTAATGTTTCATTAGTATGCTAATTATTTGAAAAAAAATCAATTACAATTTATAAATTTTTAAATTTTTTATGTATTAAATGGATTTGTATTTACATATATTACGAGAATGATGGTTGAAATGAGGCTAAATTGAAAAAGTAGAATACAAAATGTATTGGTACTTTATTTTAAATAAACAATTGATCAATAAATTTACATTTTGTTTAATATAAGCTTAACATTAACATAAAA